>PVLA01013926.1:0-33686 GCA_004027455.1 Hydrochoerus hydrochaeris | reverse complement strand
TAGGCAGCTTTAACTATAATGGCTCAATTCCCAGAATATTGGGAGGAGACGAGAGCATGGAGCAGCGCAGACTATGCACTGTTAATAAGAGAAAATTTCTCTTACATTCCGACCCACATTTGTCCTCCAGCCTTACTCCTAATCTCTTCCTCTTCTTTTATGTCTCGATTTTCTCCCTAACCTATTTTAAATTTTAACCCCTGAGAGCAAAATTGACATATTAAGAATTGGATACTGCAAATAATTTTCTGGTTTGTTTTAGATTATTTTCTATAATCATAAATCTAGTTTAGATGGTTAAAGGTGGCAAATTAATGGTTAGCTCATTTTGTCACGGTCTAGGCTGCATTGTGACAAGGGTATTGTAGGACTAAGATTGACTAAAGATCACAGCAAATACTGTGGCACAGTGCCGAAGAAGCAGGGTCTGCATCAAACGGGCAGCTACTTCTCATCCTCAACAAACTGGAGAGGTAGGATCTTGCAACAGACTCAAAACCCCAAAACCAGCTATACCTAGAAGAGACCTCAGAGAAGTAGTCATTTCCTAAGGGTAATAAAGACTAGCAATAAATCAACCCACCCTGGGCAATTTATAAGCATCACCCCAGAAATTATACTAAAAAAATGAGAAGACACTTAAACAAGATGTAACCCCAGACAGTTCACCAAACCCAGGGAGCAATGAGGTGGGACAATCTAGAAGCCTCCTACCTGGCCTCTCTGAAATGGTAACAAAAGAGCAATTAAGGATATCAGTGTTTCCTGAGATCTGCAATGCACCATGTTGGACCTTGGGGCACTGGGAAAACAGGCAGCCGCCAGCACGCTGCTCTGGTAAGTGGCTGTGGCCTGGAAAGCCACAGCTGCCCCAGGGCGAGAACCATATCAGCATTTCCTGAGATCCGTGACGCCCCATGTTGGACCTTGGGGCGCTGGGAAAACCGGCAGCCAGTTCACCCCTCTGGTGGGCGGCTGTGAGCCTACCAGGGCGCGGGCTAAGAATGGAGCAAGTGAGAGCCAGAGATCTGAGCATGTCTTGCGAGTTTGACTATATGCGATATAGGAAATAAGGGGGATTTTCTTCTGCCATGTCTTTGAGGGCAAATACTTTTATCTCTGTTTTGCTTTATTCAGATCAATCGTATTGCTCTATTCAATATTCTGTTCTTGTAATTTGGATATTTCCTTTGATATTGCTCTGCCTGATTGAAGGAACAACTATTGTGAAGAAAACCAGATGTACTTGTGCCTATTGCTGTTGTCCCAGTGGCCTGCTGTGAGGTTCTGTGTCAATTTCACTGCACTGCCTCAGTTGGCTATGTCCTGTCTTGTTCTGCTGTATTTTACTACTTTCAAAATAAATAAATAAGAAATAAGAAAAAAATTTTAAAATGTAAATAACAACAACAAACCAGATCAGCAAGGTACTGAGCAACCTGAAACATGATATAACTAAACAGATAATGGACTTAAAAAGCAAAAGGAGAAAAAGCAGGTGCTCTAAAAGATATAACTGCATTTGTATTTAAGGGTGTAAGAATGATAATTATGTTGTTAAGTTTTTGTTGAATCAGAGAACGGAGCTGTTTGCAGCCTCACTGTTTGAATGTCTACTTTGTATGCTTTGATTTTGTAACTTGAACAACTACATCCAGGAAGACAATATGTAATGTATCAACTAGTGATTTCTTACTGTTCATTTTTTTTGAAATCCTATATTGTTTCTACCCTTTTTTTCTGTTTTGCTTTATTTTTCCCCTCTTTAAATAAAATTTTTAAAAATTTTTTTAAAAGCAATTAAATGAGTCTCTTAAAAAAATCAAATCAGAAATAATGTCTCAGATCACTGATGGTGTCCACAATGAAAACCATGCTTAATGACTCTAGAGAAAAAAACAGACAAAAAAATAAAGGACCTTAAGAAAATTATGGAAGCCATGAATGCTCAGCCTAGGAAGGAAATAGAATCCATAAGAGAGATTCAAGCAAATATTCAAGAGAATAAAATTCCAAAAAGTATCTGTGGCAGATTAAGCCAGTGTGAAAACAGAATTTCAGATATAGAAAACAGGCTTGTGATTAGCTATCACGAAAAGAAAGATTTATTTAAAATATCAAGGGAGCCATGCATGGGCTGCCACCAGCCCAGGAACAACCAGACCCCAACTTCTTCCAGTGTGTGGGCTGGCAAACAACAAGTATCAATTCTCACCCCACCCCTCCAGGCATAAGTGACTGGATTATCCAAGAAACATAGGCTGTGATGATAGCTATCAAGGTGAAACACAATTGAATGACTGTGGTGCTTTGGTGTTTCACTAACATTGCAGGTCTGAGGCCAGTGGTCTGATCATGGGTTCAGAGGATAGAGGTACACAGTGTGGCATCTGGGGGGAATCTCCTTCTGAGGGTTGCAGCCACTGCGGACTCCCTATGGTCTTGTTTTGAAGTCCTGTATTGTTTCCATTGTTTTGTTGGGTTGGGTTTCATTCTCTTTTGTTTTGTTTGATTACATTAAATTCAATGGCAGGAGCAGCTATTTCAAAGGTAGCAAGATACATTATGGCAGCAATTTTGGATTTACTATTGTCTTGTTTTAAAGTCCTTTATTGCATTCATTGTCTTGTTTTTATTGTTTCTATCCTATTCTGTTCTGTTTGATTTTTACCATGTCCAAAGTTGTCTGCAGCTATTTTGAAGACATCGAAAGGCATTATGGCAACTTGTTGATTTCATAATGTTTTAAAGTACTGTAACTCTTACACTTGGTTTGTTTTGACTGATTTTACCCTATTTTATCCTCTTTTATCTTCTTTAAAATAAAATAAAAATATCAAGGGACCATAAGAAATCAATCCAGCAGCTGCTAGATGAGGAAAAGAAGAATAATTTAAGTTTGATTGGAGTCAATGAAAAAGCAGGAGATATCACAAATGATATAAAAAGCTGTCCACAGACATCTTGGCAGAAATTTTCCCTGGTAGAGAAAAAGGATTTGACATACAGATAAATGATATTCAAAAAATTAGCCATGATCAAAAAATCTACAGCCAGACATATCATAGTCAAGATTCCAGAAATTCAACACAAGAATGGAATCTTATAAGCTGTAAGGGAAAAGAAACAAATCACTTATAAAGGAAAGCCCATCAGAATTACAGCTGATTGGGCCAGGGATTTAGCTTAGTGGCTTAAGTACCTGCCTGGCCAGCACGAGGTTATGAGTTCAATCCCTGGTACCAAAAAAAAAAAAAAAAGAATTACAGCTGACTTCTCAACACAAACTCTCAAGAAGATCTTGGGGTGAACTATTTCAAGTTCAAAAGGAAAACAACCCAGATTGATGTATCCTGCAAAACTATCTTTCAAAATTGATGGAGAAATAAGATACTTCCATGATAAAGAACATCTGAGGAAAATTATAACTACCAAACCAGCACTCCAAAATGCTCTGAAGGACATTCTACAAAGGATGCTAGGGACATCCCTACAAGGATGACAGCTCCATAAACCCCAACAGAATGAATCCACCAGGTAAGGCAAACAATTAAATACAAAGAGGGGGGAAAATAGGAGGAGCCAACAATAGGAAAATAACATGACAAGGATAAGTCAATACATATCAATTATTACCATCAATGTTAGTGGTCTCAACTCACCAATCACAAGACACAGACTAGCAGAATGGACCAGGAAGAAAGATCCAAAAATATGCTGTATACAAGAAACACATTTAAGTCAAAAAGAAATTCATAGACTGAAAATCAAAGGGTAGGAAACAATTCTGCATGTGACAGGAACCCAGAAAAAAGCAAGAGTAGCTATCATATTTGCAGACAAAGTGAATATCAAGCCGACTGATTAAAAAAGATTTTAAAAAAGGTCATTTTTGTAAAGGGAACAATCCCAGAGAAAGAGATAACAATCATGAATATATATGTAATAAATACCAGTGTACCCAACTAGACAAGAACTCTGAAAAAAGGTACAGAAGGAGAATACCTGAATTTGATAAGAGCTATTTATGACAAGCCAACAGCCAACATCTTATTAAATGTGGAAAAACTAAAAACATTTCCTCCAGGAACAACACAAGGATGCCCAGTATCCTGATTGCTATTCAACATAGTACTTGAAACATTAACTGGAGCAAGCCGGCAAGAGAGAGAAATAAAAGGGATAGATATAAGAAAGGAAAAATTCAATTATTATGATTTTCAGATGACATGATACTCTACATAGAAAACCCAAAGAATTCCATCAAAAAAATCTTATAATTAATAACCAACATCAGCAATGTAGCAGAATACACAACACACATCAATAGCATTTGTGTACTCCAATAATGAACTCACTGAGAAGGAAATTATCAAATGATAGCATGAAGAAAAATGAAATTCCTAGGTATTAACCTAATCAAGGAAGTGAAAAATCCCTACAAAGAAAACTCCATTTCTCTCAGAAAGCAGACTGAAGAGGACATCAAAGAAAAATGCAAAGATGTTTTCTGCTCCTTAAAAGACAGAATCAATATTGTCAAAATGGCCATAATCCTAATCAAAATACCAACAATATGCTTCACAAACCTAAAGCAAGGAACCCTAAAATTTGTATAGAACCAGAATAGACTCAGAGTACCAAAAGCAATCTTGATCAATACAGAAAAGTAGGAAGCATCACATTACCTGATCTGAAGCTATACAGCAAAGTGACAGTGATAGTAACAGCATTGTACTGGAACAAAAACAGATGTGGGTCAATGGAACACAATAGAGAATGTAGAAAAATCCTCAGAGACATTTAACTATTTGATCTTTGATGAAGGGGCCAAAAGTGTATGCTGGAGGAAATACAAGCTATTCAATGAACGGTATCTATTTGGAAAAATTGGGTATCTATTTGCAAAAGACTGAAACTGGACCCGTATCTCTCACCTTGTCCCAACCTAAAATCAAAATGGATCCATGATATAAGCATTAAAACAGAAGTATCAGACCTATTGGAAGATAAAATAGGTAAAACACTTGAAGCTATAGATACAGGAAAGGGTATCCTGAACACAACCTCAGTTTCATAAGAAATAACAGCAAGAATCAACAAATAGGATTACATCAAAAAGCTTCTACACAGCAAATGAATCAGTTGTGAAGAGGCAACCCATAGAAAGGGAGAAAAATGTTTGCAGTTATTCTTCAGACTGAGGGTTACTATCTTAAATATATAATGAAGTAAAAAAATTAGACCACCTAAAAACAGAAGGACATGATCAAGAAATAGGCAAGTGAAATAAACAGATCCTTCTCAGAAGAAGAAATGTAAATGGCTCGTAAATGTGTGTAAAAATGTTCCACATCCTTGGCCATTAAGGAAATGCAAATTAAAACTACACTGAGATTCCATCTTACACCAGAAAAAAATGGCAATCGTCATAAAATAACAAAGCAACAATAACAAATGTTGGCATGGCTGTGGTGAAAAAGGAACCCTTCTACTACATTGTTGGTGAGAATGTAAACTAGTACAATCATTATGGAAATCAGTATGGAAATTCTTCAAAGAACTAGAATTAGAAATTTCATATGACCCAGCTATCCCTACTGTATCTTCCCCCAAAGAGCTAAAGACATCATACTATGACAATATGTGCAAACCAGTGTTTACAGCACCATAATTTATAATTTATAATAACTAAATCCTGAAAGCAGCCCATATACCTACTAACTGATTATTTGATAAATAAAATGTGGTATGTTTACATAACAAAATACTCCTGGGCTGTAAAGAAAGTCAAATTTAAAACACTTATAGGAAAACGGATGCACCTGGAGAACATAATACTGAGTGAAATAAATTATAGGCACATGCGTAAATAACATATACTATCTCTCATTTGAGTAAGGTGAAGTACAAAAAAAGAACCCAATAAAGGATAGATGGACAGAAAGAGACAAGGGAATAGACCTCTTGGAAATGGAAAGGGGTCCAAGAGAACATGGAGTGGGGAAAGGAAATTAAGCAATATATAGATATGTCATGTGCAGGAACCTAATATAAACATTCTATGCCATAGGCATGAAACGAGAATAATAATATTAACAAAAATGAAAACAAGGAAAGGGAATTTAAAGGAAGAGGGAGGCAGGAGAGAAGAGAATTAGAAAAAAGGATCTCGCTGTATTATGTACCTGTACCCACTCCCCAAGATGACTGTAACCTGCAAGGACTGCAGGCATGTACTAATAAAAAATAAAGAAATCCATGGCACAGACAAAGTCACACATACGTGACCTCATAAGTGTATGGTGCAGGGTTAATAGAAAACTCTTTAAAATAGTTCTGTCAATAGGGAAACATTTAAATAGATGGTGGTGTACCTGCACATTTACATTCTATGCATACTGTTAAGCTATTTGAGAAACAATGACCAAGCTCTCTGTTCGAACCAGAGTGAAAGATCTTGAAGGCAGAAGAACAAAGCAGAATGCAGAATACTTTATTCACTACAGCTATTTGTACATAAAGTGTGCATAGAAAACATGCACATTTTCCTGTGTGTACATTAAGTATCTCTGAAAATTACACAAGATAATGATAATATGATTGCATTGGGAGGAAAAAGTAGGAGTCTTGGAGAAAGACCTGGAATGTACTTTCCACAAACATTTTTATATCACTTTCCAACTTTATTTTTTGATTCTTTTACTGATCTTCTTGAATAGAAAAGGTCCCAAAAGCAAGTGTTAAGGGCTAGGAGTTTAGATCAGTGGTACAGCACTTTCCTAACTTATGTAGCCCTGAGTTCAATTCCAAGCATCACACACACACACATACACACACCACAAACTGAGCACGGCTAGTGTCACATGTCTAATCCCAGTACACAAGAGGTTAAGGCAGGGAGATCATGATACTCACATAATTTATACAGCTTGAATTAACATGTTAAAAATTGGAAGTGAGAGCTGAAAAGTACCTTACTGCTGCTCTCTTAAGCATGCAGGTTCCTCATTACTGTTAAAATTGAATATACTTTTATGGTTATTGGTTACCTGTATTCATTTTCTTGTGAACTTTCAACTTATATCTTTCACATTTTGCTATTGAGCTACTTTTCCCCCCAGTTCTCTATAGGAGTTTTTATATGTTAAAGATTTTAGTTTTATTGAATTAGATTTTATATACCATAAAAGCAACAGTTTTAAGTGTACAATTTTAAATGTACAGCTCAGTGGTTTTTAAAGCAAATTTATAGAATTGTGTAATCATCATGGTATATTTAGGATTTGAACTCATTCCAGAGTTTCTTGATACTTCTTGATTCTATAATTCTTCACAACATAGGTAGAAGAAATGCTTCCCCCAACTCTAATGTCTTTTATTTTAGATTACAAATTGACATTTTAAAATTAATCTAGCTACATTTGAAACATTTTTCCTTCAGTGATGGGGATCAAACCCAGGGTTTTGCATATGATTGATGACAACTCTAGACCTGAGCTGCACTCAAAATGATAAAAGCTGTCCAAAAAATAAGGATCAAATATAACTCTTCTACTGGGCCATGGAGAGTAAGCAAAGCAAAGCAAAGCAAAGCAAGGCAAGGCAGGACAAGAAAATCTTCCTGTCAGTTTCACTTTCTTTTTTCTGAGACATGCTACCCAACACACACAATTTAAAGGAGGAGAGGTTTATTTTGGCTCACGGTTTCATGGTCAACAGATTTCCAAGAAGAAAGAGAAGAGCAGAGAGGCATGGCAGAGAGAAGGTGCTAATCTCATGGAAGTCGGGAAGCAGAGAGAAGGAGATGCACCCTTCCCGATGGCCTGTTTTTTCCAACCTGCCCCTCCTCCTAATGTCATATATACTTATAGCACCCCTCTGCTCCAATCCCCTTTCACAAGCTCTGATTCTGAGTGCATGAGGCTTTGGAGGGTCAGATAAGCATAAGCCATAACATTTTGCCTGCAAGCAGACCATATAAATTGCTATTAACTTTAACATTAACTTTATTTGTTAAAAGTAAATATGTAGGTGTCTGTTTAGTAGTGGGGATTGAACTCACAACCTTGCATTTGCCAAGCAGGCACTTAACTGCTGAGCTAAACTCCCAGCCCTTTTATGTTGGTACCTGAAACTATGTATCACCACCAAAGTAATTTTGTATTAAAATGTAGTACAAGAAAAAATGTATCACTTCTGAACATTTGTGAAATACATCCATATACAGGTGTATAAGTTGACTTACAGAGCTTAAGAATAATAATAAAAAAACTTAAACTTTTAGGTTTTTAGGAATAGTTTTAGGTTACTAGGGTCTGCATCCAAATCTTTCTGCCTATAGTTAAACTTTGTAACCACAAAACTCTACTGACTCCCAATCCTGAAAATACTATAAAAGGATTCTTAATTTTCTGTCCTTGAACACAGAGAGTACTGCCTCACACTCCTGAGGATTACAGGCATGTACCGCTATGCTGACTAATTCTTAAAAATTTTAAATGTTACACTTCTAGATAACTTTCCTCTCTCAGCTGTTCATGTACACTATTTTTTCTAGCAACCAGAAGTGTGTTCTTTTTACTTTCTCCATAATCAGTCTTTTCAGGGTGTCTAAATAATTCAGAACACAACTGTCCTGTTCTATCCTTTAGGTCTTCCTGCTGAATTGTTGTATCCAAATGCTTTTTTTTTTTTTTTTTGTCAGGGTCTCACTATGCAGTTCAGGCTGGACTCGAACTCACAGTGATCCTCTTGCTTCAGCCTCCCTAGCGCCAGAATTATAGGCATGTACCACCACACCTGGCTTCCACATGAATTTTTTAAAAAGAAGTAGCTTTAATCTCTTCTGGCACAGTTGGAAATTTTTTGTATTTAAAAGCCACAAGCACATCATATAAGTTTCACCTACCATCCAACTTTCTCTCCCATATGGATTCAGAGACAGATATTTAGACTGCTTTCCCACATCCAATTAAAAAAAGATAAAATCTCTGAGATACACCATTTTGATAATGATCTTTTTCTATTTGAGTCTTCATTTCTGAAATTCTAGAGGAATCTAGAAAATGGGCTCATTCCATCAGTGTTTGCCTGGTTTTCCTTACTAAGATTCTTCTGGAGATAAATCTTAGCATAAATTGGATTTTAAAAAGCAACTTCTACTTAAATCCAAGAGCAGCCAAAATGACATGTCATGTATAAGGGTGCTGAAAACACCATCTTTCCCTCAACCCAGTGACTATTTTCTAGACTTTACATCTGTTCTTCTGAATTTTTTTTTTATTTTTTCTGATCTACGTGCCCTGCCACCAAGGTAGCTAAGCAGGTGGTGAAGTTAATTTGAAGAGGGCAGTGCTAGCATGTATCAATTCTAGGTGGTAGAAATGAATAGATTCTGAACTCTTCAGCAATTTATCTTAACTCCAGATTAGCTCTTACATGATATTGCCAGATAAAATTCACCCCGACTATTGCATGAGACTGATATCTACTGCTCTATCTAAATATTATTAAAATCAGCGATAACTGGCACTTACTGATCTTCTTGAATAGAAAAGGTCCCAAAAGCAAGTGTTAAGGGCTAGGAGTTTAGATCAGTGGTACAGCACTTTCCTAACTTATGTAGCCCTTAGTCCCAATTCCAAGCATCACACACACACACACACACACACACACACACACACCACAAACTGAGCACGGCTAGTGTCACATGTCTAATCCCAGTACACAAGAGGTTAAGGCAGGGAGATCACGATTTTGAGGCCAGTCTAAGATACATGGCAAGTTACTGACTATCTGAACTGTTATGCAGTACAGTCCCTGGGAGAAGAGCTTAGTTGTCCAAATGCCCAGAGCTAATGACTAACTTCTGAGTAACGTTCACTTAGTTATTTTACTTCATCAGGCTTATCCAGATTCTTCTTTTCCAGAATCAGGACACTGACCAGTGACTTCTGTGACTACAAAACTGTGTTAATTGAGGTCTTCACCTTGCCAGCAAGGATAGAACCGCCTTCAGCAATTGCATTTCAGCCCATTAGCCATGAAGCTAAGAAACGAAGCTCCTTCAGAATGGAAGAATGTGGGGTGTCTACCAGCTGCTCCCCTAGTTTTCAGATCTCGGCTGCATTTAGTCTCTGGTCACGGAAGAGACATTTCTGGTCTTGCACTAAAGTTAATGGAGCAAGGATGCAAAGTGTAAGATGAGTGCCATGCCTCCTCTTGTCCCAGCCAGGAAGAGACTGCTGGGCATCACACAGGGTCACCTTTATGACCAAGTTTAGCCTTGCCTTTTGCTCTTCTTAGTACGGTACTCCAAGCTAAGCAATGAATTAAAACTGGCAAGTGAGAGTGAGTTCATCTGCTATCGCCAATATAGAAAAGCCTTGTTAAGTCTACTTGGTGTAGAAATCTTTCTTAATAAAAGCCTGAAATATTGAAAATTATTCAAAAAATAATTTTCAAGTGTACACAGCTAGCTTTCAAATAGTCTTATGTAAGTCAAATTTTAACTCATAATCAAGAAGAATTTCTAATAAAATCAGAGCACTGGCTAAATAAGCATTGACGTTTACTTTAAATGTAACTGTGGAGGAATTTAGGACCTCTTCCAAGAAATTAAGTTTTCTGAGAATGCAAATCCTTTGCATTTTGGAATCAACCAGTTAATCAAAGGAGCTATAAAAATTACCTGATGATAAATTCAGGGAAACAACATTTCTTTCCTCTTGTTCAAAGGACAGTTTTAAATTTTATTCACTCACCTCTCTGCTGGTCACATTTCTAGGTGTTGGTGGCAGCCATGGTGACCATGGCAGAGAGGATCTCTGTCCTCATCATCCTCCACGGCATCTTCAATCTTCTCATGCCCCTGGCCAACGGCACCTGCTTGGCAGTTCAGCTACGGGCCAAGTGAGAAGGGTTGCAAAATTCCAATCTTATTTGTGGTAAATGCTCCAAATAGCTCCAGAATCTTCCAGTTGCACCTTTTGAACCATATGGAACATTTAACAGCCAATCATATGTAATTAAAGAAACAACTTCTATGCAAAATTATGACCTTTCAAGCATTGGCAAAATCTGTTTTATGGAGAACTCTACTGTAATTCCTTGAAAGAATGACAATAAAAATTGAAGACAGCAGATATCTGGAAATATCTCAAATATCTGGAAAGTCTCCATATAATTCAAAAGTTAAAGATACAAAATTAGGATAAATGGGAATATATATTTAAAAAGTAGGTAGCCAGGTGTGGTGGTGCATACCTGTAATCCCAGAACTTGGGAGGCTGAGGCAGGAGAATTGCCACAAGTTTGAGACCAGCCTTCACTACACAGGGAGTTTAAGACCAGCCTGAACTACATAGAGACCCTGTCTCAGAAAACTTTAAAAAAAAGTCAGTAAAAGTTAGAGAAGTAAAAGCTATATTCATCTTTGGTACCCTGCATGGTGCTTGGCACAAAGTAAGCACTTAATAAATATTAAAGGAATAAATAAATATGCAACAACTCATTAAGAGACTATGAAATTATAATTACTGGATTCTATTTTGTATGTTTATCATTTCCACTTTACCTTTGCATCTGAATTAAAATGGCATTGCTCCAGTGATTTTGCTAACAATTTCAATGTGCACAAAAATTTATCTGGATCTTACTGAGTGTAGGTGGTTTTCTTCCTGACATTTTAGTGCTTTGATCTTAAAAAAAAAAAAAAAAAAAACTTATCTGAAGCTTTGAAGGATGCTATAACCCTGAAAGTACATTGTGTAGTTTTGGTTTCACATTTAAAGCATAAAATAAATAACAGTCTGAATTTATAAAGTGTAGTCTAGTCTAGAAAAATACAATAGAATATTTTTATTAAACTGTGGGCCTCAGCCCTAGAGGCAAATGGATTCTGGCCACTTCTCTCCTAAAACATTGAACTTAAGGTGAAAGTAACAAGTAACTGCTGCAAACCCTTCTGCCTGCTTACCCATCCATACTCACAGCCTTCTGAGAAGAAAGGGACTTTCGTATGTTGAAATTCTACCTCCTATGTGTGTGGGGTGGAGCCTTGGGGAAGCAATTAGGCCACAGGGATAGGACCCTGATGAATGGGACCAGCACCCTTTGTAAGAAGAAGACAGAAACCTAGCTCTGTCTTTTTCACTCATGTGAAGGTACATTGAGAAGTGGGAGTCTGCAACCCAGAAGAGAATATACTCTAGAGCTGAACCATTCGTGCATTCTGATCCTTCACGTCCAGTCTTCAGAACTACAGGAAATAATTCCTATTGTTTCTCAGCCACCCAGCCTATGACACTCTGCTGCAGAGACCCAGACTAACCCAGGACAGAAGTGCTTCTGCTACTGCTGCCTGCTGAGCAGTTTTGCCCTGTAGAGATCCACAGGAGGGCTCTCACTGAACAAAGAGCAATTACCTCTGCCTTAGCTAAAGCCTTATCTCTAGTACTGATATGGGGAGAGCTGAAAAAGCTATTTCTTTTTTTTTTTAATTGCCTCTAAGCAATGTAAATAGGGTTAATTGAGGTATTGATGTGTAATTTCTTTCAAATCCATTTTCTTAAAAGATGAAGAAAGAAAAAGAAAGAAGAAAGAAAGAGAAAGAGAAAGAAAGAAAGAAAGAAAGAAAGAAAGAAAGAAAGAAAGAAAGAAAGAAAGAAAGGGGAGAGGAAGAAGAAAACAAAATTTCAAAGCACATCAACTGGGGGGGAAACAATGGTACATACATTGTGCATGGTCCTCCCCAGATCATTCACCCAGAGCACAAGATGTCTGCATTCAATTGTCGGAACAGTACCAGCACAAATCTTTCTCTTCACTGAACTCAGAGAAATAAATCTTACCTATTTTTTATGTACATATATATATATATATACACACATATGCATTTGTTTTTTGTCAGCTTCTCACATAAATGAAACATTATGATGTTTACACATGTGTCTTATTTATTTCACTGAGTATGTTCTCAAGTTTCATCCATTTACCTATAAAAATGTCCAGCTTGGGTTGGGAATTTAACTCTGTGGCCTAAGTGTCTGCCTGGCAAGCCTGGGGTCCTGGTACCACCAAAAAATAAATAAATAAATAAAAGTACAGTAAAAATGTCCAGCTTATCATTCTTTGTGGCTGAGTAGTACTCCCTCATATAAAAATACATCTTTTTATCCATTCCTCAGTCTATGGGCATTTAGGTTGTTTCCAAGATCTGGCCATTGTAAACTGTGCTGCTATAAACATGGGTGCACATATATTGCTGTGGTATGATGCTTTTAATTTTGGGGGGAAGAGATCCAGAAGGGGAATAGCTGGGTTGAATGGGACCTCATCCTAGTTTTGGAGGAATGTCCACACTGATTTCCACAGTGGCTGCACCAGTGCGCACTCCTGCCAACAGTGGAGGAAGGTTCTTTTTTCCTCACAGCCCCTCCAGCATTTGTTATTCCTTGATTTCTTGATAGTGGCCATTCTTCCTGGGGTGAGGTGAAGTCTCAATGTTGTTTTAATTTACATATCTCAAATGACCAGTGATGTTGAACACTTTTTTACATATTTATTTGCTGTTTGTATTTCTTCATCTGAGAAGTGTATATCCATCTCAGATGCCCATTTTTGGATTGGGTCTTTAAATTTGGGGAGTCTGATTTTTTCAGTTCTTTATGTTCTCTATAGTAATCCTTTGTCTGAGGAACAGCTAGCAAACATTTTCTCCCACATTGTGGGTGGTCTCTTTACATGGTTGGTGGTTTCTCTTGCTGTGCAAAAGCTTTTCAGTAGGATGAGATCCCATTCAGTGATTCTTTGTGATAGTTTCTGTGCAATCTGGGTTTTGTTCATAAAGTCTTTACCTACACCAATGTCTTCAAGAGTTTTACCTACTCTATCTTCCATCAGATTTAATGCTTCTGTTTTAATATTAAGATCTTTGACCTATTCTGAATTTAGCTTAGTACTTGGTGAAAGATATGGGTCCAGTTTTAATCTTCAGTGTGTGTAGAGCCAGTTTTTCCAGCACCATTTATTGAAGAGGCTGTCTTTCTTCCAGTGAATGTGTTTATGTTTAGCACCTTTGTCAAAGATAAGGTGGCTTAGTGTGTCTGCAGTTGTTTCTGCATCTTCTAATCTGTTCCATTGATCTTCAGGTCTTTTTTCTTGCTTTCAGTGTTTCCTTCTAAAAGATTGAGCACAGCAGGATGGCAGAGTCAACAGCTCCAGGACTACCAACTGGGTTCAAGCCTCGAGATAAGAAGCCATGACTTCCCAGAGCACAAAAATTTACACATCAAAAACTGAGACAACAGCCCCCTGAATGTTAAATTCTGCCTCAATTATCTTGTAGAGATTGGTCCTCCCGCATACCCTTCTCTCTGCATATTGCAAAGTGCTTTTTGGCCTCCTAGTTAGCTCAGCTCACATTACTCATGTAATTCCTACCATTCTCATAGTCACTCTTCCTCAAGCACTCCCTTCTTCAGGAAATAATAAATTCTCGGTTAGGCCCCAGGTGAAGGCCTTTTTTCATCAAGCTCATCTGGACTGGACACAGGGCCCCTTGGCTGCCTGTAACTATAAATATATCTCAGTGTCTATATTCTCGCTGTGGGTTGTACTGGAGGTGGTAGATTAAAATTAACTCGTCGAAATTCCAATAACGTTTCCATGGGATTACAAATATAAACTTCCCGGACCATGAGGAGGACAAAAAAAAAAAGGCTGCAATATTGCTCATTAAGGTAAAAGAACCCCTGTTTTCTTTTCTATACAGAATCCCTTGAAAGCAGTCTTAACAGACTCTCAAGAAGGCCTCATCTAGCCCAGAAATGCTTACGTACAGTAAGAAACAAATCAAATGTTCTCTACCTAGAATCTGAATCATGAAGTATGAAACACAAGAATAAAAAAGTTCAAATGTAATCACTTTAAAAGTTCCCCTGATGTTCTTAGTTCCTGATCGCTAGATGCCAGAACCTAAATACAGGATGACAGGCAGAACCAAGTTCAAGTAGGTAGGAGACCAGGAGTGACATTCAGGCTGGCAGGAGGCACCCCGAGTGCTACAGGCTGAGCAAATCGGGCTCCAACCGCACCCCCAGAAACCAGCCTGAACTCCTGGAGGACTAAAGGTGTGGGCAGGCTGGGCTTATCCACTGCCCTGCCACAAATCTACAGCTGGCCTGCTGGGATTAGTCAACACAGGCCGGGCTACCACTGCCCCTGACAGGAGAGGCACACCCTCTCTTTCTCTTCTCCCGCTCCTCCTTCTTTTTGGGTTTTTTTTTTGGGGGGGGAGGGTGTTCTTGATTGTTCTTGTTTTTATGTGTGAACATTGTTTACAGTTTTGTTGTTGTTATGTTCTTGTTTTTATTTCTTCCTTCTCTCCTTTTCTCCTGTCTTCCACATTTCCCAAAGTTCACATAATCTTCCTTTGTCCTCCAGCCTTGCTTTCAATGTCTTCCTCTTCTATTTCTCTGTTTTTCTCACTGACCCCTTTAAATTTTCTCCCCTGAGGGTAAATTCACCATATTTTAGGCATATTTACTGTATACAATTTTCTAGTTTGTTGTATATTTTGTTATATAACTACAAATCTAGCTCATATGGTTAAAGGCAGCAAATTAACAGTTACCACAGTCTGTAATTTTCTAGGCTGTGTTTGATGTTATCATTACTGCTGATTGTACTACTTTACCCCAGGAGACATAATTGTTCTAATCAGTTCTTCTTCCTGGTATGCCAAGACTGAGATCACCTAAGAGATAAAAATTATTACAGACCAAAAACAAAGAAGCAGAGGCAAGGCCAAATGGTCAGAAACTTCTCATCCCCAATAAACTGAATAGGTAGGACCTTGGGACAGACTTCAAATCCAAAAACCAACTACCCCGGAAGACATTTCTAAGAAGTAGTCAGTTCCTAAGTGTTCTAAATACTAGCAATAAAGTTATTTGCCATAAGCAATTTGCAAGTATCAACCCAGGAATTAAACTAAAAATAATAGAATATGCAAAGATACTTAAACAAGATGCAAGAATTTCAAGCTCTAAAATAAAACAACCTCCAACTCAGATTAATGTATCCCACAAAACTATCTTTCAAAGTTGATGCAGAACTAAGATAGTTCTGTGACAAAGAACACCTGAAGAAATTCATGACCACAAAACTAACACTCTAAAATGTTCTAGAGACATTCTAGAAAAAGTTCATCAAACAGAGTGGTTTGTACTGACATTGATTGTCCACTTTTTATGTTTTGATTTTGTGACTTGAGCAACTATTTCTAAGATAACAATATGTAATTTATGAAGTAGTGATTTCTTACTGTTTCTTTGAAATTCTGTATTATTTTTGCCCTTTTTTCTGTTTCGCTTTTTTTCCTCTAAGTAAAAAAATGAAAAAATGAAAACAACAATAAAAAAATCATGATGAATGCTGCTATTGAGTGTCATCAATAGAAAGGCGGCTTCAGAAAAAATATCACAGTGTGTCCTCTTCCACTTTATTCATCGTTTCTGGCCCCACTGTTTTTCTTCAGTTAAAATAACCATGAAAAGTAAATGTTCTGAATTCATTCAGGACATGGAGGCAGGAGTGACAGGAAAGAGGACTTCAAAACTGCTTCACAAAATGGCAAGAGCAGTGGGGCAAGCGCACTTGGTGGAGTACCCTGGGGTGGACTAATGGCAATGTGTAACCTTTTTTAAAAAATTTAAATATTCACTGTATTTTTAGATCACACTTCATAAATGGAACTGAAATCATGATAAGTGAAATAATCCAGGCACAGAAAGATAAGTATCACATTATCTTACTCATACATGAATCTAAAAAAGTTGATCTCGAGAAGTTGAGAATAGAATGACGGTCACCAGAGATAAGAACAGGAAGGATGAAGGGAGGGACAGGTTGATCGACAGACACTAAGTCACTGCTGGATGAGAGAACTGCACAGTGAGGCGAGTGTAGATAGTGGTCACTCAGCCAACTTTCCATGGCTGTGACAAGATGACTAAGCTAACGGGCTTTGCACAGCTTACCGCCTTAGAGGCCAATCCATGCCCACTTGTCCATGTTGTCTTGGGACTTTGGTGGCACAGTACCCCATGGTGGGATCACATAGCAGAGGAGGGCTGTTGATCTTACATAACCTAGAAGCTAAGAGAGAAAGAAAGCAGAGAGGCCAGCGAGCAACCCATTATCTCCCTCAAGGGCTGCCCCATGACCTCACTTTCTTCCACCAGGCTCCGCTTCCTATAACTTCTACCACCACCCAGTAGTATCACAGGCTGGGGAACTTTGGGGCATATTCAAGAAACAAACTGTAGGGATAATGTACTATATTTTTTCTAAGTTAGAGGAAGGGATTTTGAAAATTTTTACCATAAAAATAGTACCCGTGTTTGAGGGGATGGCTATGTTTACCCTGATTTAAACATTGCATAATATGTATATGTATCAAAACTACATACTGTACCCCATAAATATGTACAATTTTATGAGTTTAAAAAGAAAGAAATAGAAAGGGGAATAACTGAAAAGGAAGAAATGTCCTTGTATGGTAAGGATAGACATTTCACCTTTTTTTTTTTTTTTTTTTTTTTTTGATACCAGGGATTGAACTCATGACCTCACGCTTGCCAGGCAGGTGCTTAAGCCACTGAACTAAATCGTCTACAGAAGTCTTTGGGAAGCTATTTTTTCTTACTAGGTCTCACATGTGTTCCTTGTACTGAGTACTTGTTGGCTCAATGTTATGAAAAAACCCGATTTAAAACCAAGTCCAAGTTAATCTTTATCCCAGGATCCAAATACAGTCATCCCAGCCTAGCCTGGAATGGCTGGCTGGCACCACGTTCACAAAGATGGGAAGAACAGACAGTGATTAACATTTCCTAGTGGAGAAATAAGAAAAGGAATGAGAAAAGTCGTGTGATTTGACCTCTGCACCAGAAGTCACCTTGAAGAAAACTTTCAATCTAAGGCCAAAAGGAAGCCCAAACCGGGCTCTGCCCTACATATCCATCCTAGGGGTGGGTTTTAATTTATCAAAACTGAGAATACAAGAGAAAAGAGTGAGCAACCAGTCCCTCAAAAAACATTGCTCTCTAAATGGAACTCAGAGGAAAGGCATGCCCCTACCTGAGCAAACTCTGAGACCAGGATTGAATTTTTCATCAGCAACAACAGAACAAAAGCAACCAGAACAGGCAGCTTGACCACATCTTTGTCAGGAACTGTATGAAAATGTGTCATGAGGGGCAGGCATATGGGGGCACTCAGTGTATCTTGCCTACTGCAGAGTTCTCACCGGGAGATGATGCCGGTGTCTGACTCTGAAAGGAGCAATAAGTTATGACACAAGTAGCACCCTAGAAGTTGGCTTGGGTTCCCAAGGAGCGCGTTCACATTCCATACATGAGGTCAGAGACCCAAGACCCGGCCTGGAGATCGTGGAGCTACTAGGAAAAGAAACCCCAGACAAAGATAAAGGGCCGGAAGATTTGAGGAGAAGACAATCCATTTCTTTGATGCCCTCCTGAGTTTGCCTTGACACAGGGTGTAGAAGATACTTGGTATTTGCTTCCTAGGTTGGAGTTGAAGCAGAATTTTAGAGCTGTAGACACAGATATAGGTAAGAGTAAGAGCCACGGAAATAAAGAGGATATGTCAAGAGAGAAAACAAAAGATTAAGGAGAAAAGCGTAGGCAATTCCTACATTTAAGAAATGATAGGAACAGAGTCCCACAAAGGAGACAGAGACTGACAAAGGTTAGAGTTTCTCTTCAGGACGATTGGCATTTGGGTTCTGATAATTCTTTACTGTAGGAGGCTATCTGGGGTATTTGTTTAGCAACATTGCTGGCCTCTTATTCTGTAGAAGTCAGTAGCCTTGTGTGGCAACCCACTATGTCTCCAAATATTTTCTGTGAAGAAAATGTCTGCAATTGAAAAAAAAAACTGATTAAAGATTAGGAAGAAAACTTAGAGCAAATTATGCCATGGAAGACAAGGGCTTAAAAATTAATTAACGATGTCAAACACCTAGGAAATAGTATTGAGTGAAATGAGGACTGAAGGGAACTGCTTGGCCAGCAACACATCGGTGAACTAATTCAGAGGAGTTTTTACAGGACAATTGAGTTGGGACACCAGAGTGGCCAGATGTCTGGTGTAAACAATGAATGACATTCAAGAGTTAAAAACATTTAGTTCAGCCAGGTGATCCTTGGGAGACTTTTTTTCAACCCTGAAATTGTATTATAATAGATAACCTCTAAAGAAGATCTTTCTGGATCCCCTAAGTTCTAGCCTGCTGATAGCTGTTGGTGTATATGCAAAACCAGTCATGTCTCTGCTTTCCCTACACGTGTCGCATGAAAAAAAATCCAAGGAACCACTAATTCCTGGGCAGTCTGGACCCACTGCATGCAGAAGACTAAAATATGATCTTCTTTATGTCAACACATAATCAACAGTTAGGCAACAAAATCTACCAGATCTACACAGCAGGTGTGATCTAGAGAGAGGCTGGGTTAGGGGAATCTGAAGGTATTGAGTTGAAGGATGGCTTGAGAAGAAAGGACTGGGGTTGAAGTCTCCCAGGGCCTGCTGCACAGCATCTATTCGTCATCTAAGAACCCCACACTTCATCCCAGGGGCTGACTTGGATGAGCAGAGCACTGTCTGCTGATCACACCAGTAAGTATCACGGAACCCCTGCATGGGAACCACTGTCTGCTCTTTTTTGCACTTTGAATAATCATACTAACGTCTATGTGAGCAGAAAACGAAATTGAAAGCAAAGATCACATTTCTTAACTATGAAAGAAAGTGTAGCAGAGATTTTTTTTAAATTTAATACTGAATTGACAAATGGCAGTTTTAGTCCTTGGTTTAGTTACTAATAAAAATTAAGTCATCTCCTTTCTCTGTGTTATTTCCACACCCCCAAAACAGGGAGTTTGAACTAGGTGGCCTTTTGCTTCCCGAGGAGAGTAAGAGTTCATGGTATGTTTCCACTATTGAAGTTATGATTATACTTCAAACTGTGGCTTGTGCAATTGGAAATCTCACCAATGACAGGGTCAGCTCCACCCTAATGGGCACCAAGCCTCCGTCACACACCATGGAACTCCCAGCACACTGCAGTGCTTGATAAATATTGTTTGAAGGAATATTTCTATCTCTAAGAGCACCTCTAAGACAAAGACGATTAGTGTAACTTTAAATATAGTGATTCTTCTATCACACTCTGTTTCTTTAAGTTTTTGTAAAAGCCCAGCTATGGGATGTATTATAAGTAGCAATATTCTAAAATAGTTCCCACACCCCTTATATGGATACCACGACCATCTTGTCTTACGACTTCTGGCTAAACCAAAATTGGAAACCGTAAACGACGTGAGCTGTGTTGAAAGACAAAAAAACCTCAACACCATGAATCCTGTTATATTTCTCACCTGTCATGAGGAGGTTAACTTGTCTTGGAACCCCAGAAAATGATGAACAAGAAGGCTATGCACAGTGAAAAGAACTGGAATATAATGTTGATTTAAGGTGTTTTTTCCAAAGGATAGATTGCTACGGCTGGAATTCCTAGACATTGAGAAACTCTGCAAGTCTCAGAGTTATACTCAAGGTTTGCTACTCGGTCCTATTAAGGAAATTGCTTCAGTCTAATTAATTAGAAGGTGGAGAAAAGAAAAAGGCAAAGGGAGGGGGTTAAATCCAATTGAACATTCAAAATTATTGGAAAATCAAAGAAATTATGCAGATTCTGCATCCAGAAAGGGATTTCATGTTGTTTCCAGTCTTGTTCTTCCCATAGCCTGGAACCAGGATGGTAAAAATGAAATTGGTAAACATTCAGGTAGGAGAAATATCACATACAGTGTGACTGGTGGTTCACACTATCTAAGGATCACGTCCAACTAATGAATCTTTGTAGTCAGACAGATGGCAGTTTAAATTGCAATTTATCATTGGCTGTCTCTAGGGAAGTTTCTCAACCTCTCTAAGCCTCGTGTCACATTTAGGTGGAATATAATTTGTAATAATGCTCTTATATTGGGATTGTTAATAGAATTGAACAAATACCAACAGCATTCCTTGAAGAACTAGAGAGAACAATTCTAAAATTAATATAGACCAGAAGAGACCTAGAATAGCAAAAGCGATGAGGGCAGAGCAGCATCCCAACCCTAGACTCAAGTTATACTGAAAGCTACAGAGGTAGAATAACATGGTGTTAGGACAAAACAGACATGTGGGTCAGTGCGACAGAAGAGAGGGTGCAGAAAGAGCCCTAGGCATACCCAACTATACGACCCCTGATGCAGGGTCCAAAAGTGTACACTGCAGGAAAGAGCACCTCTTTAACAAGTGAGTTTGAGAAAACTAGCTACGCACACACAGAAGATTGAATCTACACCCATAGATTGCACCAGGTACTACACTAAAATCAAATTGAATCAAAGATCTAAATATTAAAACAAAACACAAACTGTTGCAAGATAAAACTCTTGAGGGCATGGGCATACACGAGAACTTTCTGAGCACAATGCCAGCTGAACAATAATAGTACCAATAATCAATAAATAGGGTCATATCAAATTAAAAGATTTCTGCACAGCAAAAGAAGCAACCAACAGGTGAAAAGACAAGCTACACAATGAGAAAAAGTTTTGGCAGCCATTTCTCAGACAGAGGGCTAATATTTAGAATATATAAAGAACTCAAAAAAATTAGATGCCCCAAAATAAAGGATCCAATTAAAAAACTGGGCAAGTGAAATGAATAAACACTTCTCAGAGGAAGAAGTACAAATGGCCAATAAATATGTGAAGAAATGTTCATCATCTCGGGCTTGTAGAGAAATGTAATTTAATGCAACATTGAGATTTCACCTTAACTCCAAAGAATGGCTATGGCCAAGAGATCAAACAGCAAAAGCTGGCAAGGTTATGGCAAAAAAGGATCCATTCTATAATGTATGAATGTAAACTAGTACAACCATAGTATGGAGATTCCTCAAAAACTGAAACTAGAAATTCCATTTGATTCAGCTATTCCCCTTCTCAGTATCTTTCTGATAACCTGGAGAATTACAGTGATACACACACATCCATGTTTATAGCAATACAACTCATAATAGCTAAATTTTGGGAGGAGCTTCTACGTCCATCAACAGAAAATATGGTATTTGTAAACAATGAAAGCACTACTTTGCCATAAAGATATACTTGAGTCATTTGTAGGGAAATGGATGCACCTTGAGACCATAATGTTAAGTGAAATAAATCAGATCTACAGACTAATACCACATGGTTTTATTTGCACATGTTAGTAATACATGATGCCTACATTCATTTTAGCGGGACTTGACACATTAATGTTTTTATTCCCCTCCCCCTCTCGTCCTCCTCCCTTTCTCCATATCTAGATCCCTTCTCCCATTTTAATTTTTTTGTTCATGTTTGTGACATCATGATTGCATTCACCATGGGTAGTTGATACACACACATGACGCATCTCAAATCTTTTTATACACCCTTTCCTTCCCGACCAAGAAAATGAGGTTGGGGGTTTTCCATTTGCAAATAAATCCAAAATATAAATAAAGAGGAAAGTAAATGAAGATTAAAGGAAATAGGGAGATAAATCTTTTGCAAAATGGAAGGGAACCAGGAGATGGAGGGGAAGGGGACTTAAAAAGAATTAAGATGTGTTACATGCTTGTACCAACTCCCCAGGAGGAGAGTAACCATTACAGACTGATAACATGCACTAATAAAACATAAAAAGTGAAAAAAATGATTGAATGGGATAAGGCATGTAAAGCACTCAGCCAAGGGCTTAAATATAAAGCAATAGTTCAATAAATGTTAATTATTATTTTATTATTTTTATGATTCCAGTAAAAATCAAGTTACTGCCACATATCAACAACAGACTCAGAAGGAAGCGGGAACACTGGTGGTGAATAAGACTAGTGTAGAAATTCGCTCTTATCTATCAGCTATGTGGCTTTGCTTGGAGATTAATTTAAAATATTTTATGAAGTTATGTCAGCAAAGTGGCTCTAAATATCCCTCAACAGTAACTCCAAAAAATACACAGAAACTCTCAGAAACAGTTTTTTCAGAACTCTGGAAAAGAGTCAAAGATTCACAGCAGCCAAGAAAATACTGAGCCAAGAAAAAGGCAACCAACCAAGGGTAGAGACACCTGTGGCATTGTCATTTGCACCCCCTCCCTTTTCTGTCTTACTATGGATCTCGAAGATAAGGCCAGCACTCCCACTGTGTCACCCTGGTGCTTGGCTCTGGAAGGATCAGAGAAGGTCTGATTTGCAATTTACTGATTGTCTGTTCTACTATACCTGGATATCTGAGGAGTGGATTAAGAAACTCATCTCTTACTGCCTAACTCACTGAAACAGAAAAGTGGTGGGCACCAGTCCAGATGTTATGAGAAAAACTCATAGCAGCTTAGGGCAAAAGATTGTAAGGAGGAAATCCTGTGGAGATTGTTTGGGAAGGGAGAATATTCAAAAGTACTTGTGTGGAAACTATTAAACACATGTTCAAAGAAAATCAGAGTAGACACTAAGCTTCAACCTTTGATTAATCATCAGAGAAGTGGGAAATAAAAATTAGAGCAGACCTGTGAAAGGTGTTAAGTGCTAAAGGAGTGCCATGATACAAGACCAGCCTTCAAAGAGGAGAAGTATTTTTTCTGTTGCTGTTGTTTTATCTTTGTCATTTTTTATGTGATTGTTCTAGTAAATCTCTCAAAACATTGGATAAGTAAAAGCTAACAGAACAGAAATTTTTGTAAGCAGACACAAGGAATATAGCATTATAACAGTCATTTAGAAAACTCACTAGAGAAACTATTATACTCATTGAAATGAAGAGCAAAAAATCCCAAGGAAATAAGAGAATCTGATTTCTAGAGTTATAATATTATAATATTCAAATATCAAGTTTACAGCAAAAAAAATAACAAAGCTTACAAAGAAACAGAAAAATACAATATATTAAAAGGGAAAAAAACTATTGACAGAAACCATCATTGAGAAACCTCCACAATGATCTTACTAGACAAAGACATTAAATCAACTAAATCTTACAGACCTACATAGAACGCTATACCCAATAATAGCATGAAACATATTCTTCGTAAGTGAACATGTAACATCATCCAGAATAGACAATATGTTAGGTCTCAAAACAAGTCTCAATAGATCCAAAAAAGTTAATAATACGCAAAAGTATTTTCTCTGACCACAGAGGGATAAAGCAATGTTATGGTTTACACCTCGACATTCCACCAAGAGCCTCACACTTTCATATGCAGGGCTTCTGGGAGAGGACTGAACAGTTGGGCATTGTGGCTGGAAGAGGTGGGTCATTGGGGGCATGACTGGAAGGGTATATCTCCCTTCCTGGCTCCTCCCGTGTCTCTGAGATCCATCATCACTGACTAGAGCCCCAGGTGCAGAAGGGAGCTCTAAGGAGATCTACCAGAAAGAGCAAGTACTCAGAAATGGGAAACCAGCAAACCAAGGAAGATACAGTAAATCCCCTACAAACAAAAGATTCCCACTCCAGAAGAAAATTTGTAAGTTGGATTCATCCATAAGTCTGACAAAGTGAGTCTTACACATCTTTGATACAATTATACAATGTAAAGCATAAAAACACCAAGCCTCCCTCTTGCTTCTGGACACACTGGGCTCTGACCAAGCACTCTACACTATCATACTGTATATTAAGCACAACAGCAGCACAACTGTGACAATATCTAGCAGACACATGAGCTACTTCTGCAATTTGTTTGCATCTACAAATGTCCATAATATGAGATCTATTCATATCTGTAGAAGTTTGCAACTTGAATGTTCATAAGTCAGGGAATCGACTTGAAGGATAGTCACCAGATTGGATCCAGTATCAAGGGCATTTAAAAATGGAAAGAGTCACTTGTGGATGATAGGACCCCTTGTATCCTAGCATTGTGGCTTGCCTCTAGTTGCCCCTCAAAGCCTCGTGCACCCATAGGTGGAACGTTTGGAGGCAGCTGGATCTAGGGCAGAAGTGGTGAGCCTATGGCATGCTTGCCACAGCAGGCACACGGAGCCTTCTTTGTCATCACATGAGCCAAGTCACCCCACTATCACCCCTGCAGCCAAGTATTCAGGTTTAATTGCAATGTTGGCACTTTTTGATAAGTGGGTTTTGGGCTGCAGTTGGGAACTCAACTCTAACATCACTGATCTAAGGTAAGTGATGCTGGGATTAAGGGTGTCATAATGGGATTAGTTCACTGATTGGTTTAGCATCCTTCTGGGTTTGGGTAATAGGAAGCCCCATCCAGGTTGTGGATGGTATACAGCCTGATTGGAATATAAAGAGACAAAAAGAAGGCAGGCTCAGCTGCTTTCTGCTTGCTGCCTCTTGTCTGCTCTCTCACGGATTTTCTCCTCTGCTATGCCAACTGTAGTCTGAAACCTCTACAAACTATAAGCTATAATAAACCTTTCTTTCTTTAACTTGTGGGTGTCAGATATTTTTGTCCCAGCAATGTGAAAGTAACTAAGACTAGGTCCAGCAAATATGCCATCTTGGGAGTGAATCAGGAGTGAATCAAAAGCCTGTGGGAAAGAGCCAGTACTCTAGCAGCAGTAGATCTCTGGGACAGGCTCCTAACCTATTGTCCCATCCCCTGAGAGAGGGAGCACAATGACTGAGATATTTGCGGGTCAGGGTACCAGAGAATTACTCAGAGGACAGAGACTGAGCTAGGACTTGTGGGCCTTAGGTAAGTAAAGAATAAGGGCATGGCACTGATTAGGGAGCCCTACCTCAGGGAGTCAGAGGCTGCAATCAGGGAAGAAAAGTGGGTCAAGTGGCTCTAGAACAGACACCGCCCGCCGAGCTCCCAGACACTGGGGTTCTGTGCATGAGATCTGCCCACTGCCTGCTTGTTCAGTGTCAGCAAGGGAAACCTCCCAACCCCAACCAAAGGTTGCCAAACACCTCAAGCCCTAGGCATCTCAGAGTTCCCGGAACGGAAAGTGACACTCTGTGAGTGGTAGAGAGGGAGACGTGGAGGAAGGGCTAGGAGAGATGTGGCTTAGCCAGAAGGTATGATACACTGTGCTCTGCTGCAGCCTTGTTAGAAAGTGAGCACGGAAGAATGGAGACGATCAAGGAGGGGAAGGAGCTGAGATGAAAAAGCCCTGTTAGAAATCCAAAGGCTGCAAGGTGACCAGCCACACACACACACACACACACACACACACACACACAATTAAAGCATCTCATTATAAAACAAAGGCAAAAACCTCTGTAGCCACAACCAGAGGAACAAAACTGAAGCTAGCACAATGCAGAGTACACAGGAGAGGCAGGCTTCAAGATCTGTCCGCACCTCCAAATCTCTTTACTCCTTGGCAAGACAAAGAACAAGCCCCAGGAGGGGGCCGGCTCAGCCTGTTACAGGAGCCAGCAATAGACTGGGAAGTGGAAACCAGAAAAAGCTCTGGGGCACACAGTGACACTCTGCAGAGTACAGAGGAGCAAGAAGGAGCCAGATCCCGAAGCCAGCGCCACCCCCTGCGTCAATGGTTTCCGTTTCTGAACACAGAGAAGAGCTCCCTGGTTGAATTCAGACTGTGTATAAATGGGACTGAAAGGATGCTTTAATTCTGCGTTTTCATACTAGTTGTATGCAGGCTTGCTTGCTTTCTTTCATACTTTTTTCTCTTCTTTTTCCCACCTCTCTATGCTTTTCATCCTCTCTCTCTCTCCCTATATATACATTATATATAGGCACATATATATATATATATATACACACACATATGTACGTAGAAAAGTGCGTGTGTGTGCATGTGTGTGTGTGTGTGTGTGTGTGTGTGTGTGAAAAGGACAATGAGAATTAACCAGTGCTTTAATCTCAGTAATACCTTTCAAGGATGAGTCATGGTAAACTTCACCATAGCTATATACAGAACATTCAGATACAAGTATACCAGCATTTCCACAGCTTCTCTCAATCTCCAATTACATATCCCTCTCTCTACATCTTTTTTTCTGTTTCCACAAATATTCTTTGAAGCTTTCTAATGTCACCCTCCACTCATTATAAAATTACTATCAACAAAGTTTGATCACTTCAGCAATTTGTTGTCATCTTTTTATTTTGTTATTTCTGATAAACTTCTTTTCCTCTTCCTTTTCCCTTCCCTCATCTTCCACATCTCAGACTATGTATCAGTAGTGATATATCACAGTCTTTATGGATCTCTGAAAAGAATGGAAAGAAATTGTTAAAACAAAATTTTAATGTGTATGATTAATATATGGTTGGCTCTGTACCTGCTGCTGTACCAGTAGTGGTTCTCACCATGCACAGTGACTATTACACTGACCCAGTTGAAGGGTTGTGTAAATACCAAAAACATAGCCAAAGCCAAGATTGCATCATTGAGAAACATACACTAATTAAAAAGATCTCCAAAACCAGTAACAGAGGTTCATTTGTTTGTTTTGTTTACTGTAATTGTTCCTCAATTCTCAGCACAAAAGAATAAATAGAAACATAAAACAAGAGTGAGCAACGAAATACAAAGCCTCCTGGGAGAAACAACTCATATGCCAGAATAAAACACCCTGGAGAGACCCAGACAGAGGAAGATGGATCCTCTTGACACAGGAAGAAATTAAAACGTAAAAAAGCTCATCAAACACGTTGGGACTACAACTGAAACAGCTAAAAATTATGGGACACAGGGTTTTGGCTGAGACCCGCCAAGTTTGCGCCAGCCTAAATTTGCACCAGCTTGAATCCGTGCTGGCCAGCAGAGCCGGCCAAGCATCTTCCCACTACCACTCACAGGAACCACAGCAGCACTGAAGTTGGGGGTTGGTAAGCCCAACAGAGAGTAGAGCCGGCAAAGGGACCTTCATTGATCCATGGTCAGTGCTGGGAATGAGACCACCCCCCACCAGAAGGGCACAACCAAATGGGCGACATGTTGTAATCGGGCAGGAGGAGCCTGAACTGGGAGTGACAGTGACTTCAGTTGGTTGCTCCCTCCCCAGAGCAGATTAGTGGGATTTGCTTGGACTGGGTCAAGCCCCAAGCCAGGACCCAATGAGCCATCCCAAATTGATTCCCTGCACCTAGCACACACTAACCTGGTGAAGGCCCCTGAAGTTTGGCTGGCCCAGTGGAGAGGGGCAGGCATACGCAGCCCCTGCTTACATCTTAGGGAAAAGAGCAGGCAGGAGAGGGCAGAGGTCCCTCACCAGCGTGCTTCAGAGGAACCATGGCCAACAGGGAAGGGGGCTGGGACCTGCACTGTACACCTGTGTGGAGGAAACTGGGACCATGACAGGAGAGAGAGGCAAGAGGAGGCCCCAGCCTAGAACCCTGAGAGCACTGATCCAGAAGAGAGAAAAACAAGGGAGACTGAGGGTGGCAAACACGCAACATCAGACATGGCTTCAATGGCCATTAAGAAATATCTTTGGGACCTTGTAGACAAGCTCAAAACTGAAATATTAAATCAGGTAAAGCAAGATATGAGTAGAGTAATAAAAGAAATGCTAAGCATCTCTCAGGAAGATACAGACAGAAGAAGGGAGGAATACAAAAAAAGGAGAGAAATATTCAATAAAGAATATAAAGAAAATATAGAATACATGAAGCAGATTCAAAGAGACTACCAGGAAATTAAAAACTCCATTGAAAGCTGGCAAAATGCCTTAAAAGAAACTAAGGATAGACTATCAAAACTTGAAGACAAGTTTGCAATGTGTGATCATGAAAGGAAAGATCTCTTAAAAATAACATGGAAACAAGCAGTAACAACACAAAGGCTAGAAGATGACAAGAGAATCTACCATTTAAGAATAAGAAATGTGAATGAAGAAGCAGGAATACATACAGACGAATTACAAAGGCTATTCACAGAAATAATTAAGGAAAACTTCCCAAGCATGGGAAAAGAAAATGACATTCGGTTATGTGAGGCATACAGAACTCCAGCTACCTACAACCAAAACAGAACTATACCCAGATATATAATAATCAAGATACCAGAAATTCAATATAAAAACAGAATATTAAAGCTGTCAGAGAAAAGAAACAGATTACCTATAAAGGTAAGCCCATCAGGATCATGGCTGA
Organism: Hydrochoerus hydrochaeris; assembly: GCA_004027455.1. NCBI lineage: Eukaryota > Metazoa > Chordata > Mammalia > Rodentia > Hydrochaeridae > Hydrochoerus > Hydrochoerus hydrochaeris. The sequence continues at coordinate 4,475 of PVLA01013926.1, read as the reverse complement.
CTTCTTGACCCAGACCATCAGATCAAGAAGAGCTTAGAATGAAATATTCCAAGCCCTGAAAGAAAATAACCTCCAGCCCAGATTTATGTACCCTGTAAAACTGTCAGTAGAAATTAATGGAGAAACAAGATGCTTCCATGACAAAGAGGAACTGGGGGAGTTTGTGACCACCAAGCCAACCCTACAGAGAAGACTGAAGGACATTCTAGAGAGAGAGAAAAAAAATACCAGGATTTTAGGAACAGTGGCAGAAAGGCCTCAATGAGCAGGGCAGGCAGTAGAATGAAGGAGAAAACAAGACAAAAAAAAGGCAGAAAAATAGCATAGCAAAAATGAGGCAGACAAGGATGGCTAGAATCTCTAACATAGATGGCCTTGATATACTATATTGTTAATAGTGCACCAGGATTTAAAACCCACATCACTCACACTACTCTGCTTAGATGTATTATATTCTGTTCCAGTCATTCTACCTGTACTAGATTTGAGGGCACAGACAATAATCCTGAAAATAACAGGATATAGTACAGTAATCATCCTTAATTTCCTATTAACTTAATCTAAAGCTCTGTAAAACCTACATTGTTTTACCATGACTGATCATAATCGAATCTGATTTGTTAGATCACTGTTTTGTATTGATAGATGTTATTCAAAGCTGTTATAATTGATAGTATCAAGTCTGAGAGTATAGGCAACTACACTGAAGATGACAAGATTCACTAGAATATCCACTATGGTTTGATTATTACCTGCCTTTGAAGTTTTATACTGTCTACAATGTTTTATTTTTACTAATATTGCTGTACCAGTATTATGTACTGCTATATTCAATTATACTGCTATATTCAATTATGCCTGATGATATGGACAGTTCTATTGAAGATAATAAGAGATAACACAGTAATCATTGTAGATTACCTTGTACTGTGGTTTTATACAACTTTTTGGTTTCATGTTTTTATAGGAATTTATTTTGTTTTGCCTTGCTATGTTTTGTTTTTCCCTTTAATACAGAAAGGATAGAAATACATGTAGAGACTCATGCATGCATAGCTGTTTACAATCTCACTGTTTGAATATCTACTTTGTATGCTTTAATTTTGTAACTTGAACAACTATTTCCAAGAGGACAATATGTAATTTATCAACTAGTGATTTTGTATTGTTTATCTTTTTTAAAAAATTCCGTATTATCTCTACCCTTTACATGCTATTGTTTCTCTTTAAATAATTTAAAAAATTCACTAATATAGACATAAAATGGACATATCTATCTCAAGTCCAATTGTGGTACTCATTGGAAATTAAAACTGAAAAACACAAAATTTTCCTGGACTCCATATCAAACTCTGAAAACTTAAAGATTCAATAATTCAGTTCCTTCCCTCAACCCTACTGATGATCACAGCTTTTTCAGACTTGCTGGGCAGAAAAGAGAAAAGAAGCTATGATTGCTTATAATGAGATTTTTTTTCCTTACTACTCTCTATTTTCAAAAGATTTTAATGCCTAGAGAATTTTGAAGTCTTAACTTGGTTTTAAAAATCTTAAATATTTAACAACTGAATATAATTAAGCAAATCCAAATAACAAAATGTTGTTGTCACATAAAAAAAAAAGAAACATAAAATAAGGCAACCAGATGCCTCCAAAGTCTCTCAATACCCCCAAGACTGAACTCATGGACACTGATGGGAGAAAGTAAATATTCAAATGGATGACATACATAGGGGCAAAGGAGAAACAAACAGATCAATAAGCTGTTCAGTGAGCTCAAAGATAATGTAGCTAAACAGACAAGACAGTTACTTGATAAAATTATCAGCAAACCTGAAGACACAGACAAGATGGTACAAGATATGAATGGTCATTTTAATAAAGAATTAGAGATCATGAAAAGATATCAAATGGAAAGCCAGGATATAAAAATGTCTATTGAAAACATATGCAGCCCAGATGATGAATATGGAGACAGTGTTAGAACTAGAAGATAAGATGAGACTGTACTCAAGAGACCTCTTAAAACACAGAGGACCATGGAAACTGGATCTAACAGCTGTAGATCTAAGAATTAGTGGAATAGGAGGCTGGGGATTTAGCTCAGCAGCATAAGCGCCTGCCTTGCAAGCACACGGTTGTGAGTTTGATCCCTGGTACCGATTAAAAAAAAAAAAAGAATTAGTGGAGTTAAATAAAGATCAAAGGACAGCACAAATTGTATGGAAATGTATTTATCAAAAATTGTGGCAGAAAATATTACAAGTTTTAGGAAAGAATTCAACTTCCAGAAGTACAAGGCACATAGAATCCCAAACAGTCATGATTAGAAAAAAAAAAAAAAGTGGTGAAACATCACAGTTAAAATTTCAGAAGTCAAATAAAAAGACAGAATTATAGGGGCTGGAGATTTAGTTCAGTGGCATAAGCGCTTGCCCGGCAGGCACAAGGTCATGAGTTCAATTCCTGGTACCAAAAAAAAAAAAAAAGACAGAATTTAAAAAGTTGTTAAAAGCATTGAACAACTTATGACAACAGTCCTATCACAGTTACAGCACGTCTCAATACAAACCTTAACAAAATTTGAGTGAACCTTTTCAAGATATGAAAGAAAACAAAAAGATAACAACTTTTAACCAGATTATCCATCCCAAAAAACTATCTTTTGTAGGGAGCAGCATGATAGCTTCATGGCTGCCGCTCCATCTCTCCCTCCTGTGGGCATCCGATGTGTCGGCCTACATTTCCCAGGATCCTCTCGCCCCACCCAGGAAATGACAGCGACCCATCCATTAACTTCCCGCCCCCGCTTCTTTACAAGCCAGGAACATTGTTCAATAAACGAGGTTTGATTGGGAAACTTCAACTTGCCTCTGTCTCTCTCTCTTCACCCTGCCCCCGCCCCGTTTTCCTTCCTCTAGGGGAAAACTCACGCATTGGTCTGCAGGCCAAATCAAGTGGTGCCCAGCGTGAGGGCCCCAATATGAGGAGGTCAACGAGGGATCATTCACAGAGGAAAAGCCGTGGCCATGGTAACTGGGGGGACTCCGTCCCTGTGATCCGTACAGATGACTACCTGACGTCTCGTCCGAATCATGGTAAGTGAACGTAACCGGCATGGGTCAAGCGTTAAGTGAACACAAATTGTTCATTGCCGGCCTTAGTAAGGCCCTCAAAGTGAGAGGGATAAAGGTTAAAACTAAAGATTTATTGCAGTATTTTCAATTTATACATAAGGTGTGCCCCTGGTTCCCTCCGGAGGGCTCCATTGATACTAAATGATGGGAAAGATTAGGTGATGCTCTTAAAGATTATTATAAAACTTTTGGTCCTGAGAAGGTACCAGTAATTTCTTTTTCATATTGGACTCTAATTTCTGAATTACTGACTCAACGTCATACAGACCCCAAAATTGATGAGACACTAACTCAGGGTGAGGCTGCATTACGCTCCTCCTGCAATCCTTCCCCAAAGCCACCATCAAACACATCCAGTGTGCCCAGTCACCCTAGTTCTGTGATCCTTGATATCCCAGAGCCACTACAAGATGGCGATTTACCACCACCTTCTCTTTCTGGAGGACACGACTCCAAAAATGGCGCTGCTCTGCCTGATATTCAAAATGGCGCTACCCTGCCCACTACTCAAAATGGCACCACCACGCGCCCTCCTCCATATCAGCCTATGTATCCTGACCTTTCCGGTTCCCAGGAGGTTGATTGGTCACAATTAGTGGAAGAAGCTGCTCAATATCATGATCCACATTTTGTGGCCCCTGTACTACCTAATAAACTCTCATCCACCCCTCAAGAACCGCCTAATCCATCCTCTGCCTTTTCAAATTTAAAAGCCGAAATTCAAGACTTACAACTACAACTTAAACAAAAAAAAACAACAGCTCATCTTACAACTCCAATCCTTAGACATAGACTCCACAAGCTCCGTGCCTAAAATGGCGCCTACGCCCGACCCACTACAGGGCGCCCCCGCCATGTTGTTTCCAGTAACGGAAACAACCCTGCCCCCACAAAATGGCGCCCCACATAATGGCGAAGCACAAGATGGCGCCTCGCCACCTGCCCCACAGGTCATCAGGGCCCATGCACCTTTCACAATAGCTGCTCTAAAAGAATTAAAAACAGCAGTTACCCAATATGGTCCCACAGCTACCTTCACCCTTGCTGTCCTAGATTCCATGACACAGGGTTGGATGATACCAAATGAGTGGAAAGATTTAGCTAAAACCTCTCTATCTGGAGGCCACTATTTACTTTGAAAATCTGAATTCAAGGACCAGTGTGAACTTATAGCAAGAGACAATGCCAATAGACAACAAAATCCTTGGACCTTCCCCATGTTAGCGGGAACTGGAGACTTTAATTCTAAAGAAGCCCAAATGCAATATGACCCTGGCCTCTTCGCACAGATTAATGCAGCTGCCTACAGGGCATGGAGAAAGCTTCCCCCTAGCGGGG
>PVLA01013925.1:0-33695 GCA_004027455.1 Hydrochoerus hydrochaeris | reverse complement strand
CGGGTGCCCGAGCTCCTTGGCCCCCAGCAGCGCGCTGCGTCCCGGACCCCGCGGGCCCCCGCTCTGCCCTCAGGGCGTCCGCGTGGCCGGAGGAGGCGCCGAGACCGGGGCGCTTTGGGGGCCCGGCGCGCGTTTTCTCCCACGGGAGAAAATCCCAGCGCCAGTCGGGAGCAGATGGGGAGACGAGGGGCAGCTGGGGCGCAGGGATCGCGGGGCCGGAGCGGGGCGCAGGGAAGGGAAAGGGGGTGCAAAGCGTCCGTCTGCCGAGTCCCCGCGGCGAGTGCGGACCTTACCAGTGACCCGCGGAAAGGGAAAGCGCGGAGCTCCCGGCCGCCAGGGACCAGCGGGCGGAGAGGTGGCCTCCGGCCGGCCCGGCCCGGCCCGGGTTCAGGTCTTTGCGGCCGCCGAGTCTCAGGGGCTCCGAGGATGGAGAGAGACAGAGACACAGACAGAGACAGAGGAAGACGGAGAGACAGAGACAGAGGGGTAGAGACAGAGACGGAGAGGCAGGGAGCCGGGCACCCTGTGCGTTTCCGGCTTGTCGGTGCCTTTGTCACCCTCTCAGCTCTGCACGTCTCACCCCCCCTTAGAAACGCGGCCCCGGGGACAGTCGGTCCCGCCGTCACAGGTCCCGCAGTTCCTCACTGAAATGTGAAGTGAGCCTCACCGAGGTGCAGCGCAGAGCAGGCGGTGCTGGCCCCTGCGTCCCCACCCAGGGAGGTGACAGTCAGCAAATCCAAAGGGCCGGGTGGGTGGGGCTGGACCCCGGCCCCTTCTGAGCCCGGGACCCACCTTTTCAGCAGAAAAAAAGTGGCTGGTATTGCGACACTCCCCTGCTGCAGGAAGCCACTGTGCCGGCCGTCGCAGCGCGACTCTGGCCACCGAGCCATGGAGGAGGAGGACAGATCTCGCGGCTGGGGGACCTGCTTGTCCAAGGCCATCACCGTCCAGGTGGCCCTGAGCCTGTTTCTCAGTGCGGCCGTCTCCGGCGTGGTCTCTTTCTTACTCAGCACCCAGCTCATCGCAGGGCAGCTCGGGGTGAGTGGTGAAGGCGGGTGAAGAGGTCCCCTGCCTGCTCCCAATCTGGGAACCTTGGCAGGGAGCCGGGAGGAAACCGGAGGGGACCAAGGTCCCGCCTGCCCCTGGAGCTTCGCCCGGTCGGTTCCGGCTCAGAGCTGGCGGAATCTGAGTGAAGGAAGGATTCAAAAGAGGAAGAGCAAAAGAGGAGAGTGGCCGGGCCGGGCAGCTGGGGAGGAACTGGGAGGGAGGGAGAGGGTCACCTCCCAGCTTGGCCGGGACTCTGGGACAGACAGGCGGGCAGCAGTGACACTCGCAGGCAGGGCTGGGGTCCCCGTGATCCTAGGTTCCCACGAACTTCAAGAATCGGGGTCCCATTGACTCTCAGGATCTCGGGTCCTGGACACCAGTGTGAGCTGCTGTAGCAAGGCAAGGACTCAAGTCGTGGGGAGACATCCCGGGGTCTCCCCTGGCTGTTCCCTGAGGATTCAGACTGACTTTCTCTTTAGCGTGTCCTTTCCAGGAAAATTGGTGCTCGTTGCGAGAAACCCAAAGCACACATAACTTGGGACAAAAAGCGACAGGATACCAACGGGGCGGCAGAGTCGGTGGAGAGGGATGGGGTTCGGGGAGGATGGGGGCCCAAGTGAAACGGACTAATGTGCGGTGTGTGGCTACCGACTCCGGACTCTGCACCGCGAATTCACGATCGCGCACCGCGATCGGACACTAACAAAACCGGAAGGAAAAACATCTCCACCGTGCACGTGGGTGAGAGGTGGACACGGGAAAGAGAGGCTGAGGGGACGGTGCACCCCTTGCTTATGTCCTTTGCTGTGTTCTGGTTTTTTTTTTTCGTGCAGAGGGACGCAGCTGAACTGCAGCTCAATCTCACAGGTGAGGCCGGGGCGTGCGTGTGCGTGTGTAAGAGGAAGGAAAGCCCAGGAGAGTGGGAGGGAGAAAGCAATGAGAGGAAGAGGGAAGGAGGAGGAGGAAGTCTCTTGATCTGTGGCTACTGAACAGCTTTGCCTCTGAGTGCGTCGAAAGAGAGAAAGTCAAAAGACGGGGAGAGGGGAGAGCAGAGGTGTGCGCCTGTGCTTCTGTCATTGGCTCCTCTCTCGTCTTCTCAGTTCTGTGCATTTCACTCCCCACTTGGGGAAAAAAACCCAAAAACCACAATCAACTAAAACAGACACCGCCTCCTCGGTGCTGCCACTGTGAATGGAGCAGGTGACCCTCAGTAAATCCAAAGCGCTGGGCCAGCTGGGTGGCCAGGGCTCAGCACCTTCCCCGGCCCAAGCCCGGGTAAAAAGGATCAGGGAACGACCGAGCGAAGCCAGGGGAGTAGAAGCAGCAGCGAGGGAGTCTAGGAGAGGTGGGGCGCCCTGGGGAGGGCTGCTCCCTGAAGCGGGGGTTGGGGGGCAGCCTCTCTGAGAGGGCCAGGGAGGACCAGAGGGTGGGAGGGTGGGTCGCCAGGCTGCTGGGTGCCCCGGGAAGATTCTCCTTTCCCCTACTCAGCTTCCTTTCTGGAACCTTCTCTACTGGGCACGGTGGACCCTTTCCCATGCCCTACCACCCCTTTTACTTTGCTGCACTGGGACTGAACCCGGAGCTTTCTTGGTGAGCTACATTTCTGGCCTTTTTTTTTTTTTTGGTACTGGGGATTGAACTCACGACCTTGCGATTGCAAGGCAGGTGCTTATGCCTGCTGAGCTAAATCCCCGTCCCATTTTTAACGGTGTGTGTGGAGGAATTGTCTATGGAGGTCCTTAAATTGCCTTACTGGTGATCCTCCTGCCTCAGCTTCCAGCATGCTGGGATTCCAGGCCCAGCCGCCGCTGCTAGGTTTTCTCTCCCTCTAGGCCTCTCCCTCTCCCTCCCTGTATCTCTCCCTCCCTGGTCCCTTGTCCCCACCTCTGGGAACACCCGGCTTTCCTTACCTGCACCCCCACCCTCTTCCCCTCTGCCGCAGGTCCCAGGCAGGACCCCAGGCTGCGCTGGCAGGGGGACCCATCCTTGGGCCGCTCTTTCCTGCACGGACCAGCGCTGGACGACGGGCAGCTGCGTGTCCACCGCGACGGCATCTACCAGCTGCACGTCCAGGTGACCCTGGCCAGGTGCTCCTCCGTGAGGGACGTCGGGCACCATAACGCCACCCTGGCCGTGGGCGTCTGCTCTGCCACCCACAGCGTCACACTGCTGCGCCTGGGCTTTGGCCAGGGCTGCACCGTGGCCTCCCAGCGCCTGACGCCGCTGGCCCGCGGGGACGTCCTCTGCACCAACCTCACCCTGCCGCTGCTGCCCTCCCCCAATGCTGACCAGACCTTCTTTGGCATCCAGTGGGTCCACTCCTGACCGGCACCTGCTTGCTTGGTCTGTATCTGTAAATAAATGTGTTTTCCAGTTTTCTTGATACGAGTGTCTGCTGAGGAAGCAAAACCCAGCACAGCTTGCTTGGATGGGCAAAAAGAGATCTATCTTCCTTTTCCCCCTCCAAGTCCAGGGTTTCAAAAACAAACCCAGGTTGGCCTGGTAACTCAGGAGGCTGAGGCAAGAGGATGACAAATTAGGGCATCCAGGGGTTTGATTGCCAGTAAAAAAAAAAAAATCATTAACTCATGCAAGGTTTCTAAAAAAGGGCAACGAGTAAATATGACAGGAAATATGAAATGTTGGGAAAAGAACATTGAACCAGTAAAGGATGTAAGCAGCAGCAGTGCGGATCACACCTGTCATCTCTACTGTCTTGGAGGCTGAGACAGGAAAAGTGTAAGTCTGAGTCCAGCCTGAGCAGTTTAGTGACTTTGCAAGAGCTTGTCTCCAAATTAAAAAAAATAAAATAAAAAAAGCTTGGGATATAGCTCAGTGGGAAGTGTCTGGGTTCAGTTTCCAGGGGAGGAGAGGAGAATTTAATAATAATGTACCCATCTTGGTTTGTTGGTTATATTAAATGTAGCAAAACTAGTTTAAGATGCTGTTCCTGAGATACAGCTATTATAAATGGTGCCACTGTAGACACTGATGCACATGTATTCCTGTAATATGATTTTAATTCTTTTGGAAAGAGGGCTAGAAAGGGGATAGCTGGGTAGAACGGAATTTCTCTTGTTAGTTTTTTGAGGAATCCATACTGGTTTCCAAGTGGTGGCACTGAAGAATCATTCCTTTTCCCCCACATCCTCACCAGCATTTGTTATTATTTGATTTTTGTTTCTTGGTTGTAAAAATCTTTTCTCTGTCTATCTTGTACTCTTGTACTGCTTTGAAGGTAATGATACACAATGTAATACTTATTGGTACTCTCTCATTACTGATGATGAGATTATAGTTTTGCATATTTTTTTGCAATATTTTTGCAATATTTTTTGAAAGACTGCTGTGTGAGACATTAGGGGATTTGGTAACAAAACACCTCATGCTGGATACTTTATAAGCCACATAAATACTCTGTTCCCAGTTTCAGAGACTGGAAGTTCAAAAACCAATGCTCTAGCAGATGCAGTGTCTGGTGAGGGTTGAGTCTGTGTCATAGGCTTTAAAGATGGCAACTTGGGTTTAGTCCTTAAAGAAACAAGAGGGGGAGGGATCCCAAGCCTCTTTAGCAGGACATGAACGTGATTCATGAGAGTGCACCCTTCCTGACTTACCTCCCAAGGCTCCCCTTCTTATTGTATAAGGTTCCACATCATGCATGTGGTGGGGACAGTAGAATTCTGACCACAGCACATGTGAGACACAAGAAAGGGTGCATAAGGGGTTTATAAGAATGTTCTATATTCTTGGCTTGATTTTCCTAGGCATCTAAAACTTTTAAAATATAAAGGTTATCCATTCAAAAAAAATTAAGTAAAATGTGTCAGGAAGCTGCAGAAAAAAAAAAAAGGGACACTAAGTTTCAAAATTGAGCACTGTATTTGTAAAACAGCAGCTTCCCACGCACTCTCCAGGATAGATGCAAACTAGTATCGAAGTACAGCAGCTACAAACTTTCCCTTTGTACGTGCACCGGTGCACGCAGCAGCATTAATTTGCTGTAGCCAAAATGCAAAAGCACATGACCGATAGAGAGTCAAACACATTGTAGTTCATATATGCGACAGAGTATCCTCCAGCTGTATGCACCGGCAAGAAGAAACACTGAAAAGACACCCAGGATTTGGAGGTAGATTTATTTACCTCTGCTCAAGATCAGGCCCTGGTCTTTGGTGGTCTAGGGCTTATATGAGATATGCAAGCAGGAAGCACAGAAGCAGAGTGGCTTGTTAACTGGGGACTGGTTTATGCAATGTGCATAATGTGTATCACAGTGACCAGCTATGCATCCCAGCGAGCAGCCGTTTTTTAAGAGACAGGAGCAGCTGGAACTGGAACAGATAACTATTAGCTGGGCAGCTAACAGACCGAAGTATACTGGCAGTGGGGAGGGGTGCACATTTTCTGCTACCCTCCCCTTTTAGTTTCCCTGGCAAATCTTTGCTAGGACTATTACATGAGATCTTTCATTCTTTAAAAATTAATTTAAAAATTTTTATTTTAAAGAGAGTAACACCTAACGAAATAAAACAGAATAAAGCGGATCCAAACAAAACAGTGAAAGTGGTACAGAACTTCAAAACAGGATGATAGGAAATCAACAATGGCTGCCATACTGTGTCTTGCTGTCTTCACAGTAGTTGTCCATACCCTCATACATGGTCAAACGGCATGAACCCAAACAGAATAAAACCAATCAAAACAGAACTTCACACGAAACAGAACTAAACAGTGGGAACAATATTGGATTTCAAAAACAAGGCGGAAGGCAAGCCCTCCTAATTGCTATACTGTCTTCTTCCTCATAGATGCTCAGTCTACTGGCCTTAGGCCTGCAAAGTCAATCAAACAACACAAGCTTTAAGTTGTTTTGTACCTCTGTTACTATCAATTCAGCCTGTCCCCCCAACAAGCTGGTTGCTTACGGGGTGGGGGTAGAGGAGGCTTCTTGATTCTCAGTTCACAAACTGATCAGCGCATGGGAAGGGTGAACTGGCTTCTCCCTTCCTGGGCTCCACGTGGCTTGTGTGGCTTCTGCAGGTGATCTTTTGAGACAGGGACCAGCTAGAAGCAATAACATTAGTGTTGTCAGTGATTTTAGCCAAGGTCCCCAATATTGTCTCATTACAGCGTTTTCCCCTGAATTGTTTTTAGGAAGAGACATAATTTAGATCCATCTGTTCTGGCCAGGGTGTGAGGGAATCAGTGTGGTGTAGGAGAGTGTCCTATGTGCCTTGAACGTTCATCAAATATTGGTTAAGTGTTGGATTTATTGTTCCAGCGTCTTGGGGCAACTGTCCATAGAGTTTAAGGCAAAACCCCCACAGCTATCAGGGGAGTAGGGAAGCAAGGACTGGGGTGAGCCAAGGAGAATAGTTATAGGGCAGTGCTGTGAGTCATGTCCTCAAGCTTCAGTGATGCTTCGTGGGCCTCAGAGGAGCTGTCCAGGGAAAATCTTCAGCAGATCTAAGCTGGATTTCTGAAAACTTGTCGAGGTAGTTAACATGTCCCTGGGTTATATGTGTGTATAGAAAAGTCTACTGGTATCTCTGGTCTCTTAACTGGTCACAAGCTGTGCTGGGTAAAGCTTTTCTGGCTGGGAGGTTGATGTTTCAGTCAATTGGATTCCTGGAGAGAGCTGAAGCCTGTTTGCTTGTGCAGCCTTGTGGAAGAGTTTGGTTGAAAACAGTTTTGTCCAAGGTGACTCCAACATAGCTAGCCCGCTGGAGTTCATGGCTAACAGAGCTACTTCCATCTGTAAACATTTTTAGAATAATTCATCCCACTCTGGCATGTGGTACCCGGACAGTTAGGTTTTGACCTAAAATGAGATTGTCAGCTTCCTGGATCTAAAAGTCAGTGGTTGTTACAGAGTGGAGGGAAAGGAGGGAGGCAGCCCTCAGAGGCCACTGGGCACTCCCGGGGACTCATGCTCTGAGTAAGCAACATTATTTATTTCTACTATTATGACTTCCCTTCTGTTATTAGTAATGTTTGCTGCCCTCAGTGGGATGTTGTGAGAATCATGAATTAACAAATTACACAGTAATTCCTAGCTCAAAGGAAATGAAATAAACCAATTTCCCTTGCCACTGAGAATTTGAATAGTATCAGTATAAAATAAAAAGCAAAATTTGGGAGGTTTTTCAGATTGATTCTCTTTTTTCCTTACCTAGTTTTTAGGTAAAAATGTATGTCATAGACAGAGAGAAGAACACCCGGCTAGACAAATAACTATGTCTATCTCAAATTGATCAGTTTGAAAGTTCTCAGTGTAGTGTCATTTTTCTGTTCTGTCACCTAAGCGTTGCTCAGTGTTCTGTTTTTTTTTAAACAACCTACAGTATTTACAGTAAGTCTCTAAAGTTTTTGTAAGATTTCTTTTATTAAAAAGACCTCCCATAGCCAGGCGTGGTGGCACACGCCTATAATCCCAGCGCTTGGGAGGCTGAGGCAGGAGGATTGCTGTGAGATCGAGTGAGTGAAATCAAGGTCCACCTGTATTGGAGATCCCTGCAGTGAGCCCCAATCTCCTGCTTGGTGTTACAGTGCATGGTGAGAGAGAGAGAGACAAAGAAAGAACAAGAGACAAGGCAAGAATAAACAAGTTTTCTGAGACAATAGAGCATGCATGAGCCCCAGAAGGAAAGAGTCTGCTGTTGAAACAGCCAAGTCTAGAAACTGTTCTACAGGAACTAGAATAACACTGCAGCCCACTGACTTTTAAATGCCTTTACTGGTGCAGGTTATCTTGGGTTTGTTATTTTGTCATCAGGGTCTCTCAAGCTTCAGCTGTAAGGTGGAGAGTTGGATGATTTTGAAGGACAATTTTAGCTAAATAAGTGAAAGGTTTTTGTTGTGCTTTTATAGATTTCACTGTAGTTTTTTTCTTAGTGACCCATAGCAGTATTCAGTTACGGGTGTAGCTGGAAACTGTCAGAAGGGATTGGTCACTGGAGTCATTCCCTCTATCTAGCTTATTATTATGAAATTGCTTTGTATATTTTTTGGGTATACTGCTCTGTTGGATGCTGAAGATCCAGTTAAACTGAGACCTGTATTAATTAAAATTAGCCTCTGACTATCTACCAAGGCCAGCTGAGTCTCCTCAGGATTTACCTTGGAATCACACATAGAGCCTCTCAGTTCTTAGTCCTGACCTTTTCTTGACCAATTGCTGTCCATGCCAGCATGGGAGACTTTGCCTCTAGTGACCTCCTTTGGCACACTGTGTTCCCACTCCCTGGGACCCAACAATCTCCTTGGTCAGGAGGTTGTGTGAGTCCCTAGAGCTATAGGATATCTCAGAAAATGTTCCCTCATGTCTTAGGGTCCTCACTGACCTTGGAGGGCTGGGACCAAAATATTGGCCTCTCACTTAGACCAGTTACCTTTATAGCTTTTATCTCCAAACCTCAGTTGTTAAACACCCAGAAGAGAAGACCAGTGATGTTAATATTGCAGATGGAGCAGTGTGCATATTAGAATCTCACTGAGAAGCAAGCACTTTGAAATATAAAATACAGCCAGAGGATTATTTTAAATTATCAACCATGGTTATTTTAGTAGTTGAATTTCTGCATAATGTAAACAGACAACAGCTATATAGTTTTACAGAGAAAATTGAGATCAAAAGCCACACATGGTATTTCAGCACGCCAGTCCTGATGTTATCTTTGAAACACACTTAAGTGTCCATATTAAGATAGAACAGTGACACACATAACACACACACCACATAAATTTGTTTTTCGGCAGGTGGTCTCACATTGGTTTGATGTATACCTCTAATTATGAGTAACCGGAGCACAAGATAAAGGCAGATAGGAATTGTCATGGTTAGATGGAGAGTTTTTTTTTTATTAATTTAGTTTTGTACCAAGAGCATTTTTAATGAGAAAGTTTTATTGTCTTCTTTATAGAAAAGTTAACCCTTTGATAATCACCAATGTAAACATATCATAATAATATATTTGACAACATTTATTGGGGTGCCTTCCATAAGGCTAAGGGAACCACTGGTCCCCTTTAGTGAACAGAGACAGAAATAAGATTTTTCCAGGCATCTGTTCCTTTGTTCACCAAGGGTAAGCCCTGTCCAGCAGCTTCCCCACCTTAAGGGATCTATATTTAACCATCTTAACAAGATTTTTAAAAAGTTTAATTCCTGGGTTGATGCTTATAAACTGCCTATGGTGAGTTGCTTTATTGCTAGTATTTAGAACTCATAGGAAATGACTATTTCTCAGAGATGTTTTCTAGGTGTAGCTGGTTTTGGGGTTTTGAGTCTGTTGCAAGATCCTATCTCCTGAGTTAGTTGGGGATAAGAAGTTGCTGCCTGCTTGGTCCAGCCCCTGGTTCTCTGGCACTGGTCTGCAGTATTTTCTATGACCCTTAGTTAATCTCATTCATGGTTGTAACAGTTATGTCACTTTTGGCTAAAGTGGTACCATCAGCAATAACAATAGCATCAAGCCCAGACTAGAAAATGACAAACTGAGGTAACCATTAATTTACCACCTTTTACCACATGAACTAGATTTGTGGTGATATAACAAAATCTAAAACAAACTAGGAAGTTATATGCCATACGTGAGCCCTCTTAATCTGTCAATTTTACCTTCAGGGGTTAAATTTAAAAGGAGCCAGGTGAAAATAGAGAAATAGGAGAAGAGGGAGAGATTAGGAGTAAGGCTGGAGGACAAAGGAAGGTCACACTAGCTTTGGAAAACTGGTAGAAAAGATTGGAGGGGAAGAGTTCAGGAAGAACAAAACAGAACAGAACCACCACAGAGAGGCTAGAAGCCATGTCACACTTCTCTAAGAACAAAATCAAATAATGAAGGAGTAAACATAAAGGCAAAACCACCACCACAACAGAAAGCAAGCCAGACAGACAGATAGAAAGAAAAAAAGATAATGTCCACTTCCAGCTGTGTCTCTGCTGTCCCTGGTAGACAAAAGTGTGCAGACAGAGCCCTGATCCATGTTGATGCATCCCAGCAAGCCAGCAGTAGCTTTAGAGTGGGGTAATGGATAATCTCGGTGAGCCTGCACTTCTATTTCCCCTGAAGTTCAGGCTGTTTTCTGGCTGTGGGGGCCAAGACCAGACTCATTTAGCCTGTAACAGTCAGCTCGCCTTCCACCAGAAGGTCTGAACCCTGTTACTAGATGGAGCCAGAAACCCCTCTGAGTTCTGAGCTCAGGTGGTACCTCTCCAAGATGGCTCCCTGCCAATTGCCCACTCCCATGGGATGACCAATCCCCTGGCACGCACTCCCAGCTAGTGAAGTCTTTTGTGTCCACTGCTGCAGCTCTCCATGAAGGCCTCTGGGGTCACCAGTAGTCACTGTGTGTCTGCAGGTCTAAAATACTCCTCCCATACAGTGGCTCCCAACTCAGGGAGAAGGCTCCACCAGCCACCTCCTTCTTCTTCTTCTTCTTCTTCACTGAAGTCTCTCTTCACTCTCTGTGGGCTTCAGTTCTTGTTTCAGGTGCCTCCTGGATCCACTTCCCCGTCTTTTGCTATATTCTAGTGTCTGGATGGCAACTCTCAGAGAGGTTCTTTCTCTGCCGCTTATCAGCCTACCATCTTGATGTTCCTCCTTCTTTTTTTTGATGCTCCTTCTTCTTAACACGTTTTTAATGACCTTCAAGAACCAGATCACAACAACTTACACATGGTTTTTAACCAAATGAAAGATTCTAGAGTGATTATATACACACAGTAGGTATTACACGTGTAATACCAATCTTGACAACATTTTGAGCAGGTGGCAATTTGGGTGGAAGCATGTCTTTGATGTGGATGACATTTATCTATAAGCTGGCTTAAATTACAGACAAATATTTCAAAAATCCAAAAATCCAAAAAGAAGAAAAAAAATCAGGCTCCAATAAAACAGCTGTTTATAGATCGGACAGACAAACAAACAACCAAATACATATAAGACAATTTGTTTGTAAACCTAGAGTGCACTCAGATGTATTTGGCTACATTGAATTATTTTTTTTTTTTAGTTTTTAGTTTTTAAATTTGTAAATATAGGCAGATTAGCCTGAATGTTTTATAGGTCCATTAACAGAGATCTGTTCTAATAAGAATCAGGAGGAATAAAATCTTTTACAAAGGTTTTATTGAAAGCAGACAATTTTTAAGATAGTCCCTAGGCTGCTGGGTTATCTGTTGGTAATATCCAGCTGTACAGGCTGCTCACTGTTGCTTTGGTAGTCACAGTTGTTGAATAGTCACAGCTGATGCCAAAACCACTGTTTTGATAACCACATTGCAACTGTTCCCTCTAATGGGACAGATTGTTAAAGGTACTTTTATTTATTTATTTATTTTAATTTTTTGCAAGAGAATCAAACCAAACAAAAAGCAAAATAAAGCCAATCAAACCAAAACAGTGAAAGTGATATAGGACCTCTAAACAGGATAATAGGAATCAACCATTGCTACCATAATGCTTCTTGTCAACTTCAGAATTGCTGCCCATACTATCAGACATAATAAAATCAAACAAAACAGAGCAGAATAAAACTATCAAAGCAAAACAGTGAATAAAACAGAACAGTAAAATGGGACAAAACAATACAGTGAGAACAATATTGGATTTCAAAGACAAGACAGAAGGAAATCCCCCATAGTTGCTATATTGCATATTGTTATCCTATAAATAGATGCTCAGACTACGGGCTTTAGGCTGCAAAGTCAATCAAACATATATGCATTAAGTTGTTTTTGTACCTCAATTGCTATCAACTCAGTCTGTGTTCCTCTGAGTTAGCTGGTTGCTTACAGGGGGTGGGAGTGGGGTTTGGCTTTTCCCGTTTCCCAGTCTGCAGGGTGACTGGCTCACAGGAAGTGCATTTCCTGCTTTTCCTCTCATCCCACAGTGACCACTGGCTCATGGGAAGGGCACTTCCCAGTTCTCCTCCTGGCCCACAGTTGGTAAAGGTACTTTTAACTATTTATGGGGGGGGGTGAGCATTTCAAGCTTGGGTGTAGGAAGAGATTTTCTCTGATTTTTTTCTGGCTGGCCTATAAGATGTTCTGGAGAAAAATCATGGTGAGTGGCAGTCCTCAGGACCGGGGCTGTGCTTATTTTTAAATATTTTTCCCATTTAAAACTGTTATTAAGCTTGTAAATTTCCCTAGGAATATTTAGTTCTAGCAATGAACTTATCTGTGTTATAAAAAGCAATCGGTCTGCCCTGTGCTGTAAAAGCAAGTTAGCGTGGTTCTCGAGGGGAGAGAGGAATTAATTTCCAGATCTGTTTAAGGACTAAAAGGAAGATCAACTTGGACTAAAGCTTTTACATCTATTTTTTGTGAGCTTTCAGATGAAATCTAGGCCAGTTCTAAAGACTATTACCCAGATCAGCTTCACTCTGGGTACTCACTAAGATACACTAATAAAAAGAGTGTTTCTTCACTTGAGTACTGAAGACCCAGGTAAACCTAAGAAAATTCTGATGGGCAATACAGATTAGACAAGATCCAGAAAAGAGCTTTTCGAAAAAGAGCTCTTTATTTATAAATAATTTGCAAACACTTTCTCCATCTATCTCATAATGTTTTTTTCCAGGTTGGTTGAAGTACAGTGGACACAGAGTGACCATATACATTGAAGAAGTACAACAAGGCACTATATATATATATATATATATATATATATATATATGGCAAAATGAAGGCCACAAGGTTAATCCTTCACCTTGCTTAACTGTCAGTTTCTTTTTCTGACACCATAAAAACTTCCTAACAAACGTCAAAGGACAGAATTATTAGGGCTGTGCATTAGATCGAAAGAATCATTTTGCGGAACTGAAACTTTGCCCTTTTTGACTAACAGCTTCCCAGCCCCTAGCAATCTCTGGTCCTGTGAAGGAAAGTTTTTCAACTCCACACCTAAGTGAGATTACGCAGGATTGTCTTTCACCAAATCATATCCTATTGTGCATTATATCCAGGTTTTTTTATTCATTGATTCCTTGATGGACACTTGGGTTGATTCCATATCTTGACTATGGTGAATAACACTGCCATGAATAACATGGACTTAAAGAGTGTAGATGGCTTGAGTTCACCAAGTTGGGTACTGAGACTGCTGAGAGGGAAGACACAGATGTGCCCTTAAGAGCTCCACAGTATAGAAGGAAAACAGAACAATCAGATATCAGGTAAGGGCTTTTGGAGTATATGGAAAATGATGAGATGATGTGGGGAGAATATTGCCTCATCAGATCTTTGAACTAGGGTAAGAAGGGAAGCCAAACAGAAGCTTAGGTGCTCACCCAGCATAGGTCCAGAGAGCTCTGACTATGTTGTTCGAGAAGCAGAGTCAAGCATTGCTTTTCCTACGAGGACACAGAGAAAATGTGTGATAATAATGAAGTATACATATCTGTTTGAGAACGTGATTTTATTTCCATCAGATAGATACCCAGAAGTAAGTTTGCTGGCTTATATGATAGTTGTAGTTTGTTTTTATTGTTTTAGTTTTTGAAGAATCTCTAAGCCACGTCGGGGGGTACACACCTGTCATCCAAGTCTTCTGAGTGTTGGACCATAAATTTGAGCCCTGCTCAGAAAATTTAGTGACTTAGTGAGACCCTGTCTCAAAATAAAAAATTAAGAATGGGTTGGGGATGTAGCCCAGTGCTTTCAATCCCCAAGACCACACACACACACACACACACACAATCTCTGTGCTGTGTTCCATATTGGCTGTTGCTACCATGTTCAAGGGCTCCTTGCTCTCCATGTCCTCATGAACACGGGGTGTGTTTTTTTGTGATGTAGCCATTCTAATAACTATTTCAGTTGCATTTTTTTGATGGCAGGTGGTATTAAACATCTTTTCATGTACTTTTTTATACATATACACTGGTATGTCTTCTTTTGAAAAACGTTTATTCAGTTCTTCAACCTACCTTTACATAAATTTATTTAAGTGGGGCTTTTTACTCCCCTGTGAGGTGGAATGAATTGTTTACATGTCCTGGACCCTTTGTCAGATCTTTGATTTGCAAATATTTTCTTCTATCCTCTCAGCTGCTCTGATGATTCTTTGCCCTGCAGCAGCTTTTGAGTTTGATGTGATCTCACTGTTCTATTTTTGTCTTTGTTGTTTCTGGGGTAAAATTCAAATAATCATTATGAGGTTGTGTCACAAAGATATTTCTATGCCCAGGATATAGCTCAGCAATGCACCATCTGCCTGGCAAGTGCAAGGTCCTGAGTTTGATTCCCAGTAGCGAACCAAACCAAACCAAACCCAACCCAACCCAACCCAACCCAACCCAACCCACAACAACCACAACAACAAAAATGAAAAATCATAAAAAACCCAAAAACATCTCCAGGTGATTTCTTCTAATAATGTTAGTTTCAGATCTCATGTAGAAGTCTTCGCTTCAATTAGAGTTTACTTTTGTATACTGTTAGTGTGAGGTAAGGGTCTAATTTTATTTTTCTGCACGTGGATATCCACATTTCCTGGCATGATCTATTGAAGAGACATCCTTCCCCTACTGTGTGTTCTTTTCTTTCTTTCAAAAGTTTAGTGAGTATCAAGCAAGAGGAGACTTTGCTTAACACTACAGGACATTTCAAGACTTTAGTTACCAAAGAAATCCACATTATTTGCACTTGTAATTGGCTTCCCTTGTTATGCATGTTGCTAAGAGAAAAAAGAAACCTAGCACATGGCTGAAAGATACAACTAAATTCTAAGGAAACCTTTAAAATGAAAGTGAGGCTTATGTTTTAAATTTTTTTTATTTTAAAGAGAATGGAACCTAACAAAATAAGACAGAATAAAGCCAATCCAAACAAAATGGTGAAAATGGCACAGAACTTCAAAAAACAGATTAAAAGGAAATCAACAATGCCTACCATGATATATTTTGTTATCTTCACAATAATAGTCTGTATCATCAGACATAGTCAAGTTGCATAAAACGAAGTAGAATAAAACCCATCAAAACAGAACATGAAATAAAACAAAACCATACACTGGAACAGGAAAAAAGAGCAATATTGGATTTCAAAAAGAAGACAGAAGGAAATTCCCCATGTTGCTATGTTGTATTCTGTTATCCTCCTAATGGACGCTCAGACTGCTGGGTTTAGGCCTGCAAAGTCAATCAAACAACACAAGCATTTTTGTACCTCAATTGCTGTCAACTCAGCCTGTCCTCTGAACCAGCTGGTTGCTTATGGGGGTGGAGGTGGGAGGAGGCTTCTTGATTCTCAGCCCATTGGACAGTCAGCTCCCCGGAAGGGCAAACTGGTGTCTCTCTTCCTGGGAGTGAGGCTGATGTTAAAAACATGGATTAGGGCTGGGGATTTAGCTTAGCACCCCACAAGCATTTGCCCAGCAAATGCAAGGTCATGAGTTCGATCCCCGGTGCAAAAAAAAAAAAAGATTAACATATTTAGTAAACCTATTTTTTTTGTTACTGTTTGACACTAGTTAATCAAAGTTTTTCCTCCCTTTGGATGACCTATTTTTTTCATATACAGACTGGAAATAACAAAATTTTACATGGCTTTTTTTCTTTCCTGACCTGGTTGATGTTTCAACACAGCAGTTTTAAGTTCCATTGATTCAGGTTTTAAGCAGTTTTTGATTTATTTAAAAAAGGATTGTTCCTAGAAACAATTTTTTGAACAGCATACAGAGACCAGCTATTTCACGGCCTCAGACGGTGCGGTCAGCACCTGCCCTAGGGCTGGCCCCTGTAGACGGCCCTCGCTGTTCTTGCTGACGGTGGGTGGCGTCCCGAGTTGGCGCACTTTTCCTGTCCGTAGGGATGGGAAGCCTCCTTGCTGAGCCCGTGCCTTAATCACGGTCACAGCGCCTCTTTTCAGCGGCGATGCTGTTGCTGTCATCAAGGGAATCGGAACTCTGCACCATAAGCAGTACCATGGTCAGCATTATATCATATTCTCCCTAGGTCTCCGGGTCAGGGTGCTGGTGGGGGTCTGCACCCGCTTAGGGGGGTCTCCTCCTGCTCTTGGAGTGAGAAGGGCTCGTCCCCAACTCACTGGCCCTTGGGTGGGAAGGACCCCCCCTTGGGACCTCCAGCTGGCAGGGTTGTCACCGCTCCTGTTCCCCTGGTTATTGCTGGGGTGGCACACCTTGACCCCTTGAACACGAGGTGGGCTTCCCTCCAACTCCTGGAATGTCTGCATTTTCTGATCCACTGTTCTAATATGTTAATTCCTGGAGCTGTGCTTGCCTGGTCTCATCCTTGTAGCCAGGGCTCAGGAACGTTTTGATTTCTTGCAAAGCATGCGTCATTCAGGCCCAAGCTCCTGCCTGCCGGGGGGAGAGCCCTTCCAGGAGGATGTGCAGCCCACTGAGGTGGCGGTCTTTAGCTTCCCCACTTGTCCTCCACACTTCTTCCCCAGCCTTGGCTCTTGGAAGTCCAACTCTCCTGGTGTCTTCCCAGCTCCCTAGTACAGCCCAGGAGCCAGGAGTGTAGACAGGGGCCCTTGGGCAGGTGGGCAGCGCGCTCAGGTTGGCTGGCAATTCCCTGCTCCCTGGCCTCACCACCTGCCCTGCATGCTACTGTGCATTTTTGACACTTTTGTTGAAAAACAGGCATTGCAATCCCAAACACTCTGGAGGCTGAGGCAGGAGAATCACATGTTCAAGCACAGCCTGGGCTTTTTTTTTTTTTGGTACCAGAGTTCGAACTCACAACCTCGCGCTTGTCAGGCAGGTGCTTATGCTGCTGAGCTAAAACCTGGGCAATTTAATCCTTGAGAATTTATCTCAAAAATAATAACATAGCCAGGGATATAGCTCAGTGGCATAGCACCTGCCTGGTTGTGAATTCGATTCCCAGTACAAAAAAAAAAAAGAAGGGGGAGGAGGGGTGAAAGGGAAGGGAGGAGGAAGAAGAGGAGGAAGGAGGAGAAGGAGGAAATTAAGGAAGAACTCCAAAAGGATGGAAGGAAGGAAAAAGAAAAGCAGTTTATCCACATGGTGCTTTAATGAGAGAAAAGTTGCAGAGCATTAGATTTGAGCCCAGGGATTTTTGCACTGAGCTACATCTCCAGGGCTTTTTAAAAATGTCTAACTTCGAGGCAGTGTTTTGGTAAGTTGCTAAGTTGTCCAGTGCGGGCTGCAACTTTAGATCCTTCTGCTTCAGCCTCCCGGAGTTCTGGGATTAGTTATGCAGCACCACGCCTGGTTTGTATCCTACTGGTTAATCAGAGAACGGCGGCTTCCCACTCTGTTCTTTTTCCCCAAGACTGCCTTGGCTACTTAGAATCCTCTGTGGTCTTATGCACATGTTGGTGGATCTTTTTATTTTTATGTTTCCCTCTGATTTTTTGCAAAACAACATCCCAGAGATTTTGATGGAGACGTCAGAGATTCTGCAGATTACTTTGAATCCCGGGGATGCTTCAATGGTTCTGATTCTTCTGATCCATGATCACAACGTGTCTGTTCACACCCTGGGGTTCTCTTGAAGTTATTTCCTCCCTGTCTTAGCACAGATTTCCGTGTGCCAATCTTTTACCTGTCTGGTTAAGTTTATTCCTAAACATGTATTTTCCCCCTGTTGCTACCGTGTTCCAACCTCCCACTTCCTCTTCCGGATCTTCTGTTTCTTTTGGGTTTTGCTCATCGATGTATCGGTCTCTTCCTGTTTGGCTTCTGGATTTTCTACGTCACTGCTGACTCCAGTTCACAGAAGTACTCTTCCCCACCCTGCCTTGGACCTTACAGCCCAAAGCCCCAGCTGAACCCTAGGATCATTTTGGGATCTTCACAGGGACCCCTTACTCTATACCCCTGAGAATGTGCTTGTGGAGCTCTGGCCTGAAAAATCTACCAAAACTTCCCTCACCCGCTTCCAAGCCTTGTTTACCCACTGGCTCTTGTTCCTTCCTTCCATCTTCAAATCCATCTTTCTCCAATTCCCTCTGTTACAGCTGTCAAAAACCACCCCTGCTCTACCTTTCCCTGGTTTCCAAAGTCTTCCTGGATCTTAGGGTCACGCTCCTCCTCAGTGGAGCGAGAGGGTCTTGTGACTGGAAGACCTTTGGGAATAGTCAACTGTTTAAGTCACTTGGTGGGATAAAGTGGGAAGTGTCAATCAATTCCTTCTCACCTCCTATAAAGAAGTCACTATTGGTACTGTTGATCCAGACCAGGAGCTCTGTAGAACTGAGCTACATCTGTAACCCTTTTAATTTATTTTTTATTTGCAGACAGTGTCCTCATTTCAGCTTGTAATGAGGCACTCACTCCTAGGTGGAAGTTTTCAGAGGTGGCTGGATCGAGGATGTGTAGACTCAGATTTAGGGTGTGTGGTCGTAGATTAGCCCATAAATTGCTGCATCCTGGTTCTGGGTGTAGATCATGGAGAGCCCCATCCTGGGTGTGGGTGGAGCCACCCAAAAGACTTGTAGCTTGGGTGAGACAGAAGGGAAAAGGAGGTTCCACGCTGCTACGTCTCCTTGCTACACCCTGCTTCTGCTGCCTCCTGTCTGCTCTGCCACAGACTGTTTCTGCTCCATGGTGCCCCTCTGCTGTGCCACCCCGCCTTGGGACAAGCTGGCTATGGGCTGAAACCTCCACAAACTGTGAGCTGAAATAAATTTTCCTCCAACTTGTGGGTGTCACATATTTTGTGTCGGGATCAAGAAAAGTGACTAAGACAATCTCAGAATAGCTAAAGTCGATCTGTTTGGCCTTGATATTTTGGTTCTTTTGCCTCAGCCTCCTAGAATGCCGAGATGACGTGTGTGTACCATGGTGCGTGATTCCCACATTGAATTCTTGTGATTGGATGACTCCTTACCATCCTTCTGGATTTAGGTTTCACCATCCAGAGAGGAGACTCCAGCTAGATCAGTTACTTGTTGGACTAGTATTGCTTCTGCCAACGACCTGCCAAGGGCCTGATCTCCGTGTCCTTCCAGAGGGGAACAAGCTTTGAATGCTCACATGGAGAATGAAAAAGAATCACCAAGGTTAAGAAATGAACAAATGGATTATGCATGGTGGGAAATCTAATATTACATTAACATCTCAGAAGAGGTTCACAGCAAGAGGTGACCTAACCTCTCAGGTCAGGTTTACTGATGACTGAAAGGGCATTTGCCAGCACCAGTTTAGCTGCTGGAACTCAACAGGATGGAGCAGCACCTGTAATCTGATGGGCATTGCCTGCTGGCACATTTTCATACAAGACGATGAACCAATGGATGCGAGATAATGGACTTATTTTAACTGTTATTATTAACTTGACTAATTATTAATGATTACACAGGATTGTAGCTATGGTGATAGCGCATGCATATAATTGCTACCCTCTAGGAGGCTGAGGCGGGAGATGTGTAAGTTCAAGTCCAGTGTGGGAGGCTTAGTAGACTTAGTGAGACCTGTCTCAAAATAAAATTAAGGGCTGAGGCAATAGGATCGTTGTGGGTTCGAGACCAGCCTGGGCCACTAAGTGAGCTCAAGGCCAGCCTGAACTGCACAGCGAGTCCCTGTCTCAAAAAGACAATAAACAAACAAATAAACAAATAAAAAACCCCAAATTGAAGTGGGGTGGGGATGTAGCTCAGTGTGAAGGCTTTGATAAGCAGCTTCTTTTCCCCACATCCTACTTCAGGACGTTGCACCAGCCAACCATGGACTGGAATCCCTGAAACCATGAGTCAGAGTTGACCTTTTTCCCTTTCAGTTGTTTTTCTCAGATATTCTGTGAAAGCCTAATCAAACACAAACATTCCTCATCCTTCCTTCTCATCTGCTTTCTCTCTCCTTTGGTACACATGGTTTTATTTTCTACTTTTATGAGATCAACTTTGGGAATCTCACGTCGATTAAAAAAAAAAAAGAAAAAACTCCATTTGAGCCAGCTACATCTCTCAAGATGTCACACAGGAAGAACCGAAGTCACCATGTGCATGGCCATGCTGATAGCTGCACAAGTGACCGTCCACAGGTGAGTGGACAGCTGCTCCCCAGGTCACCACCTTGTGTCTTGGAAGGCTTTTTATCAGTCTAATACAACCTGCCATGGGAAAACTGTTCGGGTAACAGCGTGGAGGATAATGAAGGCTTTGCTCACACATCTCTTGCTTCCTTACACAGGGGCAGGGGTGTGGCACTTGGCTCACTTCCTGTCCCCGTGATCTCTCTGATCTGTGGCTCACAAATGTCTTTGGTTACCCCAGTTGTTTTGTGACCTGCCTTCCCCGTGTCTCTCCTGCCACACATCCAAGCCTCCCTGTCTTCTCCTCCAGAGTGGGCACCTTGCTAGGAATAAAGAGGACACACTTTCACATGAGGGCCAGGAGGTGATGAGGACCTTAAAGCAGAAATGTGGGCTTCTCCCCGGGAACCCCTTGGTGGCCTGTCAGTGGGAGATCCTTGTTGCGGTCCTCTCGCCTTCTCTGATGCCACTGACTGCTGCATGTCCCCCTCATGTGTGAGTGCATGCTCGTCCACATGGGCTGTGCTGGTGTCCAGACTGGCCACACCTGCTGGGATCTCTACTGCCGCAGCGTGGGGTCCAGCCTGATGGCCAAAGGCCAGGCGACGAGACCATGGAGAGAGGAGATGACATGTTCAGCGCCTCCTTCAGAGAGGTGGCTGCGGGTAAAGATTGCCCAAGGAGGTGACTGTAGACCTGGAACGGCACTCACAGAGGAAGCTGCCACCGATACCTACCCCCCCAGCTCTTCCAGGCCGAGCTCATCACAGGCGAGGAAGGTGCTGCCAGCTCTGCCCCTGGCACAAACGACTGGCAAAGACGTCACTGACCTTGTCGTGGACTGAATTTGGAAACTGACTGACCAGTGCACAGGTCCTACAGGGCTTCTTGGTTTTCCATAGCTTTGGCGGGGAGCTGCCTCCGGGTTTACCTCCCAGCCGATGGAGCTTTGCTCTGTTGACTAGGGCAAGAAGCCAAGGTGCAGCTCTCCATTTACCCAGCCCCCAGGTTTTCACAGCTGCGACTGAACCTCGACTCGCCTGAACCAGGAGTTTGATGTGATCTAGACCAAGTGTGACTTTGTTCACAGGGGTGCAGGAGAGAATGGAAGATGGGGAATTTTCTGGGTACCCTAGAAAAGGATTATGAAGAAATTGGAGCAGATAGTGCTGAGAAAGGATGAATATGAAGACTATTAAATCTGCTTCAAATTTCTGTTCCGGGGAATTTTTTTAAAATGCAAAAATGAGCATTTTATTTTGGCAGCCCTAAAAGAACAAAATCCAAACCGCTGCATTGCTACACTGAGGTGAAAACAGTGTTTAAAATTTCTTATTAGATACATTTCAAAAGAAAGTGAGTTCTAGGAAGTTTCCAAAGCACAAGATTTTAACACAACAGTTCAGGAATTCATAATTCTGAGAGTAACACCTCGTGTTACTAAAACCAGAATGGGTGAAAGATCTTCACATTAAAACAGAAACGTTACATCTGCTGGAAGACAGAGGAGATACAACTCTTGAGGACACGGTGTAGGCAAAGACATTATGAATAAAACCCAGAGTGCACAGGACTTACTGCAAAAAAATCAGCAAATGAGAACTCATCCTACTGAAAAGCTTTTGCACAGCAAGAGAAAACCAACAGAGTGAGGAGGCTGTCCGCAGTGTGGGAGAAAATGTTTGCCAGCTGTTCGTCAGGTAAAGATTATTATTAACAACATACAAAAGAACTAAAAAAGTTTCATCTTCCCAGATTTAATCCAAAAATGGGCATCTGAGATGAACACACACCGACAGGATGAAGAAGTGCAAACAATACTGAGAGTGATCGTTCTGAGGGTTTTAAACGAACATAATGGTTGAATAATTAAGCCACTGAAGCAATCCCTTTCTAATAACCCACATTGGGCAAAATTAAACGTGTGCCATTAATATTCTAATGGTTTCATGGAAATACTTTTTACAGCTCTGAGTTTTAAATTCTGTACTTAGTATACATTTTGAAGATGGTAAAGTCTACGAAGTCTTAGATAAAAGGATTAACATATGCAACTTAAATAAAATTTCCCCTTATGTCTCCTGTGAATTAACAATAAGGATGATCTTCAGCAGATACTTCAAAACCCAACGCCCAATGATAACTTCACTTTTAAATCTTAACAACATAACTGAAAAAGATTTATGAGTGTGTATATATATATATATATTTTTTTTTTTTTTGAGGCAGGGTCTCACTATGTAGTGCAGGCTGACCTTGAGCTTGCCCATGTAGCCCAAGCTGGGGCAATCCTCCTGCCTCAGCCTTCTAAGTGTTGGGATTATAGATGCGGCTACCACACTCTGAGATTTGGATATCTTTTATACTAAAGCAGAAAGCAGTTCTTAAACCCTTTTAGTATTCAGTTATATATCCTGTTGAGGCAAATATCCAGAGTATCTATCATGTTTGCTTCTGTAATTGTGATCCTTTCCCCCGCTGCAGTCTTCTGTAAGTTTTACAGAGTTTATGGTTCCTAAGGTGAGTGTCTTGGTTATTTTTCTCTTGTTACTGAGACAAAATACCTGGCACCCAAAATTAAAGAAGGAAACATTTATTGAGCTCACAGTTTGTGGAGATTTCTATCCATAATCAGCTGGCTCCAAGGCAGGGTGGTGGGGCACAGGGGCAACACTTTCAGGCAGCAGAAGTCAGAAAAAGCAGCAAAAGCAAAAGTGGGGAGCAAACCTCTTTTCCTCCCTTATATAGCAAGCAGGCTACCTGCCCTAGGATGAGTGTAGCACTCACTCCCTGCTGGGTCACTTAAACTTCTGAACTTCTTAGGTTGACACAATGTATCAACCGCCCATAAGTAGAGTTTCTGGAAACACATGCTGCTGGTTATTATTTTACAGTACTTGATCAGGGGACCCTGGGTGCATGGCTTACATGTTTTCTTGCCATGTACACCACGGTCTCCAGGATGAAAAAATCCTGGGAATCTGAGGAACCAGCACTTGCCAGTGTTTTGGAAGACAAGCTACTGTCAAACTTTGAAGGGTTTAGTACCAGTTATAATCATGCACTCAAATCAGCTTGTGTACACCTCCAGGGTCAAGGCTAAACCCATACTGTGCTCTTTGGATTTCTGAGGTTAATGCTCTGGAAACACAGGCTGGCGGTCAAGGTCTCCAGGGAGAGAAACTCACCATCTGGACCCTCTTGCTGCTTTCACTTCCACAATGACCCTCTAGGGAAAGTATAAGGCCAGCAGAACCTCGAAGAACTCTGACCTTTTCCCATACAAAATGCAGCTTCCAGCACCAATGCATTTGGTTTGGGGGAATCTGGTCTCTCTGTTCTGAAGGAGCCAGGACACTCAGCATTAATGCACCCTGCTTTTTTTTTTTTTTTCTGTCTTTTTGAGACAGGGTCTCTCTATGCAGTTCAGCCTGGCCTTGAGTTCACTTTGTAGCCCAGGCTGGTCTTGAACTCACAACGATCCTTCTGCCTCAGCCTCCCGAGTGCTGGGATGATGGGCGTGAGCCACCACACCCGGTTAATGCACCCCAATTCCACAGCTGCACTCACCTGCAGGTCTCTGGAGCAATCTCTCAGGATCCCTGCCTGGGAACTCGTTGGGGGAACAAGTGAATGCTGAAAGGAAAGAAAAACTGCAGAGCTGGACAGAAAACCACCGCAGTGGTCAGTTGGAAGTCGTCACTGCCTTGGGATTTTCTAAGTGAGTCCAGTATCAGCCAGGGGTCTTTGGGTCACTTGTGGACCTGAGCCACTAGAACCAGCTCCCTGGGTTGGGGGGGGCCCAGGTGCCAACCTTCTCTCCAGGCCTCAGCCTTGGATTAGAGCTCCCCCGGGGCTCCAGGGATCGGTGTGCAGCGCCCTCTAGGTCCCCTTCAGCCAGCACGGTAGCTCCTGGAGGAAGCCCAGCCTCGGAGCCCGGCAGCCCAGCTCCTCCCTGGCCCTCCCATCGACCGCGTTGCTCTAGTCCAGATTCCACTGATTCCATTCCAGGGTCCACACTCCAGCCCTGCCCCACTCTGGCAGCTGCTGCTCTGACACACCACGAAACTCTGTGGGATTGATGAAAGCCCTAAAGTGTCAATAAAAATGATATTTCCATTAAAAAATAGTAAGCGGGAAGGGCAGGAGGACAGAGACCCGGGGTTGGAGGGTGGAGGGTGGAGGGTGGGGTGTGTGTGTGTGTCGTTTCCCATGGGTGCCTTGTAAATAACACACTTGAAAATAATCTTCAAAATAATCTTGCGAAAGTGTACTAATAAAAGTTAAAATAATAGACATATAAAGAAGGTAAGCCATGTGTGGGGGTGCCCACCTGTTACCCCGCCTTCTGGGAGGCTGAGGCAGGAGGCCTCAGGTTCAAGCACAGCCTTGGTAGTGTAGTCTTGATAAGATCCTGGAATTTTCCCCGCCTTTCTTGCTGTGCTCTGGATGGCTGATGATGCCATCTTTCCTCCTTCACCCCATTTCTGCTCTCCTGCTCATTTCTGTGAATCCCCCACTCACCCCAATTTCTCTATCCCCAGCCCTGAGGCTTCAGGTGTGGATTCTCACCCCTCACCCCTGGCCTCTTCTTTTTATCAGCTTTACACCTAGCCCCTGGGGTGTCTCTGCTCACATCTGCCCTCCTGTGAGTCACCGTTCACTGTAAAGTGTCCTTGGCCTGTGACATACCTTCCCACACAAGTGTCAGGTGGTGATGCATCTGCGGACCGCAGGGACAGCAGGGTTAGCAATATCAGTACTATTTCCAGGGTCAGAGGTCAGAGCATCTGATCTGAGGCCTGGGAGAAAAGTGTCCCGAGTGTGTAGTCTCCTGAGTTAAGGAAAATTTGGGTAATGGACACAAATTACAGTTTTATAGGAAGAAGATCTATGGTCTAAGCAGGTATGCATGCCTGTCACCTAGCACTCTGGGAGGCTGAGGCAGGTGGGTCACAAATTTGAGTCTAGCCTGGGTAATTTAGGAAGATGCTGTCTTAAAAGTGTAACATAAAAAAGATCTGGGAGTATAGCCGAGCGAGAAGGCCCTGGGTTCCATCTCCAGGACGGAAAAGAAGTTTGGATTCAATTTGCGTTTCTCCTGTATTTGCTTTATGTTTCATTCTACTGCTGCCCTGACCAACTCTATCTGTCTGTGATTCCCTGGGTTCATTTTGTTTTTCTGCCTCTTGAACCGGGCTGACATTTTATTAGCTTTGGTTCTGCTTTATCCACGAAGCTTTCTAAGGCTGTGGTGTGGCCCAGAGAACAACTCGGGCCGCCTTCTGTGGGTTTGGATGCGCGGCCATTTCTTGTTCGTTACGCTGTGGAGAGTTTACCTCCACCCACCCCGTGGCTGCTATTTGAAGCGGTGTTCATTTTAAATAAGACAAGTTTTTATGCTAACCCTGCCTGTCCCAGGAGGGGAGACAGCAGCTTCTTGGAACAAATAGCTTCATCTCAGGGTCCCCTAACCACAGGGCCCAGGCCCAGGCCTACAAGGGAGCAGAGGGAATTCCCCCAAATCTCATTTAAAAATAAGTCCCAGAAGCTGTAGCCTTCATAGTGGGGTTGCATGGAAGGGCTGTATACATTTTTAGAGTTTCTGTTTTGATCATTCTACCTTCTTTTTTTCTATCTTTTTGGGATGGGGTCTCACTCTGCAGTTCAGGCTGGCCTTGAGCTCACTTTGTAGCCCAGGCTGGTCTCGAACTCACAACGATCCTCCTGCCTCAGCCTCCCAAGTGCTGGGATGACAGAAGTGCGCCACCATGCCTGGCCCTCTACCCCCATTCTAATGCACACATTCAGAGTAATAAGATGTAGTGGTTTAGAAGACAGATAATAAATTAGCAAAAATTTTTTTTTACTTTTTCTTTTATTGGTACAGTTTAGATAGATGTAATGATCACATTCAAAAGGAATTTGTACCTCTACAGGGTGAATCTTGTCTTTCAGAAATGTTGATAATGCCTGCCATTAATTGATGCAGGA
This sequence comes from Hydrochoerus hydrochaeris, assembly GCA_004027455.1. Classification (NCBI taxonomy): domain Eukaryota; kingdom Metazoa; phylum Chordata; class Mammalia; order Rodentia; family Hydrochaeridae; genus Hydrochoerus; species Hydrochoerus hydrochaeris. The sequence goes on along the minus strand of PVLA01013925.1, from coordinate 7,676 downwards.
GATTGGCTTTCAGACCATTCTGCAGCTCTGCATCTGAGCACAGGGATTTGTATCTCTAGGTGGATTCACCTCAAAACAAGATGCAAAGCAGTGGGGTAACATTCTCTAACTTGGGGGCATTAAACCTAGAGCTTCACAGTAGAGCTAGAGTCCAGTCTTTCTTTCTTTCTTTCTTTCTTTCTTTCTTTCTTTCTTTCTTTCTTTCTTTCTTTCTCTCTCTCTCTCTCTCTCTCTCTCTTTCTTTCTTTCTTTCTTTCTTTCTTTCTTTCTTTCTTTCTTTCTTTCTTTCCTCTCTCTTTTTCTCTTTCTCTCTCTTTCTTTTAAAATTTTGACTCAGTATCTTGCTAAGCTGCTAAATTTCCCAGGCTGGGCTCAAACTTGGGACCCTCCCAGAGCACTGGGATGATGGGCCTGGGCCACTGTACAATTCTGGAGGCTGGAAGTCCAAGGTCAAGGTGTGTCTCATCATGGCTGCATCCCTTGGGGTCTGTCCCGGTGTTCTGCCCTGGTTCCGGTGAGCTGCTGGCTATTTTGATGGCCTTTGTCTTACAGAAGCACCACCTGGGGCTGTCCAGATCTCTACATAGGTCAGAAACTAAGACCACAAGGCGTTCTGTGCAGCACAACCCCTGCCAGCCACTTTCCGGCAGCTCTGAAAGTAGGAGAAATTCTCTGAGCTCATAGGGGGAATGGGAGTGGGTTAGAAGAGAGCCCCATAGCTTCAAACCCCTAACGTCATCTTCAGAGACCATATTGTCTGTGCTTGGACTGTGTCCAAATTTCCCTTTGCAGCAAGGATGCAACCATATTGGATTAGGGACTGCACAACCCCTGTCTGACCTCAGCCTGCTTACTTACATCTGCACTTTATTTGCAAATGATCAGGCCACACTCAGAGGGACATGGGCTCAAGGACTCCACCGTGTGAATGTGGTGGGGGACGCTCAAATTAAATCCACAACCAGGGGGGCCCATCCCCAACCCCGTCTTACACAATCACCAAACCCAAGCTGTCGCCAGCAGCAGACTCAGCTCTGAGGCACCAGAGGTGGAGAATTTCACTTCTGCATGTTGAATGTCTCAAGTTCTGGGATGACCTATGGGAACTTACACAACGAACGAAGTCTTCCCTGTTGAGCTGTGGAGCCAGATGACCCCTAGCGATCGGCTCCGAGGGTCTCCTTGGTATGCGCAACGATCTTCCTAGGACCACACAGCTCGGGTTGGCGTCACCATCAAAATCTGCATGAGTCAGCCAGGTGCCCCAAACATCTACCCCAAACCGCCCAGAGTCCTGCCTCTGTGTGACCACGGATCTGCTCCTCTGAGCTTCTCAAAAGCCCCGCTCACTGCGTGGGGTGCTGATGGTCTATTTATACAGTTGTTTTCCTCCCCTGTGCTCAGCTCTGTGAAAGGGACAGAACCAAGAAGCATAAAAACAACGTAATATTTGAGGCTGGGGATACTCAAGAGGTCCCTGAGTGCCCTGTACTTTTCAAAAAGAAGTGTCACACTTTCCTTTAGTAGTATCACAGTACCCCAGGTGCCAACCCAGATGACTCCCTAGCTGCATTAATCTGTGCTCCTTTACTGGCACAAAGTGCCTAGGCCAGGAGATTTAGTGTCCAGTGGAGATGGAGGTGGAGGTGGAGGTGGGGGGGAGGTGGAATGTCCTGCAAGGCCCCTGTGTTAAGGGGTTGGTCCCCAGCTTGGACTGTTGAGTGGTGATGGATCACTGAATGGGTGTGGAGGGTCTCAGGGCATGGGAGTTGTGTTCTTGAGAGGAATCTTGAGACCCCTTTCCTCTGCTGCCTTCCTTTTGCTTCCTGAGCATGGGATGAGCAGTTCTGGTCCCTCCCAAGTGCCCCTGTGAGCCGCTGCCTCATCCCAGGTTCAAAGCCCTGGGACCAACTGATGATGGACTGCAGTCTTTAAAACAGTGAGATTAAAAAAAGTATAAGCTTTTCTTTTCTTTTCTTTTTCCTCCTTTTTGTTACTGGAAATGGAGCCAGGGCCTTCACATGAAGCTGCATGCATTCTCTAGCCCTTTCGTTGGTTTTTAATTTGTGACAGCCTCTTTAAGTTGCTAAAGATGATCTGGGACTTGCAATTCTCACGTTTCAGCCTCCCAGAGTGCTAGAATTACAAGCATTCACCACCATACCAGGCAATGATGTGTGTGTGTGTGTGTTACGATGCAATTAGGTTATTAAAGTTGCTTTTGTTAAAAAAAAGTGACTTCACATTTTTCCATACATGCCTGATGAGTTTATAAGGCAGGATGAAGCTTGGTACCTCTGCTTTCATTTTGTATCTGTCTCCTGGTTACCTTAAAAGTTTGGGAGAGATCTTTACTCAGCTCGGCTTGTAAGGGGAGTTAATGATTTAGACAGTGCTTGTCAACTCCTGCCAAATACAAGGTATATCTGCCCTAAATTTACCAAGCCTATTTCCCTCCCATTCAAAACAGAGGATTTTGAAGGAAGAGGTTTACAGAGAATTTCAGCTACCAGAATTTTCCCCGAGGAATGGGTAACCTTAGAAATCTCCAGCTATTGTTCTAGACCTGTGATTACTTTGGATTCCAGCAGAACCTCCCCAAAACTGAGACTGCACTGCCAAAGCAGGAACGGGGGGCCAAATTTCTCTTCAAGCCATGCTGATTTCTCCAGAACTACAAACCCAAGGCCAAATAATGATCAACCAGACCCTAAGCCACCTCAGCACCCCTTGGGAAGTTTAAGCTCTGTTAGCCAGTCACGGACACTCCTGTCCACCCAGCACGGTGGGAGGCTGAGGCAGGAGTATAGGGAGTAAGCCCTGCCTGTGTAACTCAGGAAGACCCTGTCTCAAACAAAATTCAGGCTTGGGGTGCAGCTCAGTGATGAGCATTTGCCTAGCACATCCAAACCTTTAATTTCAATCCCCAGCACTGGAAAAAAAAATGTAAAACAAAAATTGCTCAAAGAATGTTTTTGAAAAAGTGGCAAGGCAGGAGATTAGGGCCTGGCCAGCTGGCTGGACTGTCAATCACACGAGATCCGGGGTTTGTGCAGCTACGCCCTGCATCTGGAGCCAATCAGAGAACTGGGTCTTCCATTCCACTTCAATATCAAGCAGGTTTTCCATAGCATGGCCTAGATCTAAACTCAGGATGGGGGGATACAAAAAGCAGCCCTGAGCCCCAGGCCTTTATGGTCAATCTCCCAGCGGCCAGCTCTCACTCTGAAGAGGTGCTGCTTTTCCTGCTTTTAAGAAATGTAAAACCTCAGTACCTTCTGTGCTTGTCTTGTCTAATTCTTTGTTCAGGACAAGAACCTGCAAGATATCTTTAGAACTCAGTGCCCCAGGGCCCAGTAACAAATGAGTTACTACAGTTTGGAGGCCTGGGCGTCAGTCTTCCTGCCAAACACACACAAATGCTTGAGCTTTATCAAGGGACTGTGTGGTCTACTGTGTCTGATCTCTTTCCCTCAGTTCCTCCCACAGAAGCGGTTTCCCTCCCCTATGCACCGTGAAGTCCCCTTGTTAAGGGGTGAGCTTGATTTTGGTCAAGACTATGCCCCTTTCAGCTTTTCTGCTCTTTCAACTTAAAATCCCTTTCCACTTTCTCTGACTTCTGCATCAAACCCACTGCACATTTGTGCCATTGCTGATTTCCATTCCTATCAACACAGAAACAGTGTGTCATGGTATCTGCTGACCCCTGGGTACCAATGCCCTATTCTGGAAAAGGACAGCTGGGTCTCAGCCTCAGGGAGGTTGCTCCCCACTCTCTTCGCCTGGGCCCCTGGGAGTTCCCCTTGTGGGTCATGTAAGAGGCAGAGAAGGTGAAAACTTACCGGCAGACTCCCCCAGCTAGATACCCTCTGGGGCCCTGGTCCAAGGCCATGTGGCAGTGTAGGCTTTTGCTTTTGCCGTTAATCTTACAGCAGAATGGTCCATACTTACTATGCAAATGCACCCACAAGGTTACAGCTCCCCTACTGGGGAGCCCGCCAGACAAGCCCAGACATGACCAAGCTTTCTTTAGCATCATGGGCTGTTGCATGTGTCCGGGTGGTGTTTAGGATTGAAACGCCTGAGCAGAACCTGCTCTTTACAACCCCAGTACTTTGGTCCCTCTGTTTACACTGTAGACAACACAGGTACCTTGGGAATGTCATGCTTCACACACACACACACACACACACACACACACTGGAATTCAGATAAACAAGACACTTTGGTTCATGTGTGTATCAAAAAGTGATCAAATCAGAGTCATAACCAGATCCAGCAACTTAGACTTTGATCCTTTCTTTTTGATGAGTACATTTGAAATAACACATGCATGAGTGCAAACACCATTGTTTATAAGTCACAAGGATGTACAATTTATTATATGTCAATTGCAGTCAGAAGTTTACGAGGAAAACGATTATATGCAGGACACATAATTTATAGTATTATTTTATAATAGTCACCCAAAGAGTTAAATGCAAGAAGTATATAGGAAATCTGTCCACACACTAAGATCTAAGGACTGTGGCTGAGGGTCCCACAGCAATGTCCTACACGAGTCCAGCTGAAGACCTAGAGCCCACAACAATGACTCATGCAAGTTTATTTCACAGATCTGCACTGGGAAAGCCCAAAAGTCAGTGGTGGAAACCAGAAAGTCGGGCGCCAGCAGGATGAAGGATCTGAGCCAGCAGGCGGAGGGATCTGCACTGGAGCCAGGAAACAGTGTTAAGGAAGGACCAGGGCTCCCTGAAAAGCACCGCGGCCACCGTCAGGGTCAGTGAGCTCCTGAGCTCCTCCAATGCTGAGGTTCACATCAGGAAGCCAGCTGGGTTCACATCAGGAAGCCAGCGTGACAAACCTTTCCAGGAGACTGAACAGCACACGTCTGCCCCTTCAGAGCCAGGAAGCAGTAAAGACCAGAGCCCCCCCAAAGCCCACCGCAGCCCTTCTCAGTGACAGCAAGGTCCAGGGCCCCTGTGATGATGAGAACAGTCAAGTTCATATCAGGAAATAAGCTTGACGATGTCTTCCAGGAGAACCCACAGCAGCAGGAGAACCAGCAGCAGCACGGGGAACCAGCAACGCCCTATTTCCTCTCCAGTTCTCCTTTGATCTTGGCCGCGAGCTTTAGTCGGGCTGTCCACGGTTAGCACCACGCTGGTTCAGTTCAGCTGGTGTTACAAGTTGACCACAAGTTATTAATGCAGCACATCTATCGAAACATGTTTAAGCCATGTGGTATCATCCCAACCCTCTGGAAGGCTGAAGCAGGAGGCTCACAATTTCCAGCTGAGCCTGGGCAGTTTAATGAAATACCAAGATTCTGTCTCAAAATAAAACATAAAAAAAAAAGCTGAGGATGTAGCTCAGTGCAAAAGGCCTATATACTATCTCTTGCACCAGAAAAAAAAAGTTTATACTTGGCAAAAGGAGGAGACTGAATTAAAAAGGGAGGTTGCCCTGCATTGGGATAGGACAATTTCAATAAAAACACTCTGACTCTGAGATCGGCAAGTATCTCAGAAATCAGGCACAAAGGTTTTCTTTCATGGAGAGAAACCAATGAGGCTGGAAAGAAAGAGGTGCAGGAAAGAGAGGGGAAGGGCAGTGAGGGTTCCTAGAAAAGAGGGTGTTCGACTGCATCTGCACCTCTTTCCGGAAGGCACTGAGTGCTGACCGGGTGAGCATGGCCCAGAGTTTAGGACCCTGGGGAGGTGGGAAGCTGAGCCACGGTGTGATCCACACACACTGGATTTTGATTAGTTAGCAGGACATCCAGCTCAGCTATCTGATTAAGGCCAAGAGGTTCAGTGTGAAGCGAGGTTCAGTGTGAAGGCACTGGCTTTGATCTGCTGAGTCTCACACACATACTGTTGTAGTTGTTCTTCTGTTTTTGCTGAGACAAAATGCCTGACACCCAGAGTTAGAGGAAAGGTTTACTTAGCTCACACTTTGTAGAGGTTTCGGTGCATAATCAGCTGGCTCCAAGACCAGGTGGCATATGGTAGAGGAACGGCAGTTTGTGGTGGCCAAGTCAGCAAAAGCAACAAGACAGTGTGAGACAAACCTCTTTCTGTCCCTTATACTGTGTATAGAATACCAAGATTAGGGTGGTGCTGATCCAGCAACCACCCGTCTTTAATCCTAGAATCCTTAATCCTAGCACTATAAATCAGTCACTCTAGATTCAGCCTCCTCCCGAGGAAAAAGTCCTATGACCACATGAACTTTTGAGGAGGGACAACCAGACACAAACCAGAACATTCTGCCCCAGTCCCTCAAAGATTCCCTCTATGACACTGGCACTGAGTCCATCTCCAGGAGTTTCCAAAGTCCTTTTCAGCATTGCTGAAAAGTCCAAATCCAAAGTCTCCTCTGCCATTGGAGGCAAACTCTTAGCTGTGAGTCTCTGTAAGAATGAAAAGAAAGTTAAATGCTTCCAAAAGTCAGTGGCACAAGATAAACACTTCCATTCCAAAGGTTACAAACAGGGGGATAAAAAGGAATGAGACCAAAGCACATCCAGAATCCACAGGGAAAACATTAAGTCCTATATAGTTGCATGGGCAGCTCCCCATGCAATCTGTGGCATGTTGTAAACTCCAAAGGGCCTGGGTGACTCTGCCCCCATGGTGCTTCCAGTGGTTGTAGCTCCCATGGCTTCTGTCTTAGGCTCCCTCTGCTCCCTCCTTGCAGTTTGCCTTAGATAATCCATGTTCCTGGCTTCACTGGGGTCTCCACAGCACTTGCAGCTTCACCTTCTTCTCTTTTAGGTGTAGGGGTCGAGTGCTTAGATTGACAAGCACTCTGAGCCCAGTTACAAAGAGTGTTTTTCGAGGTCACTGCAGTTCTGAAACATGGTGCCCTGAGGCTTTCTTTCTCAAAAGCAACGTCTTTCACTTTTGCAATTTTGAGGCTGCAAAAGGTGAAATCCTGCTACTGCTTGGGATGTCCTCAATCATCTTTTCTACTCCTCTGCTCCTTCTCAGCAATCAAGATCTCCTCTGCTTTATCTTGGAGGCGTACAGTTTTACTAGAGCTTCCTTTCTGGTCAAACTCATAGTATTTTAAGTTATTTTGTCTGGCTTTTTGCTTTTGATTATCAATGTAAATCTGGCTAAAAGCTCCCAACAGCAGCCATGCCATTCCTTCAGTATTAGACTGCTTTGAAATTTCTTCTGCCAGATTAATTAGTCCAGCATCCTTAATCTTAGCCTTAGGAAAAGTTTCTGGACATGAGCAAAATGCAGACAAACTTTCCACTAAGCCATAACACGCATTGTCTGGAGTCCAACAGCTGACACAGTCCTTCCCAGCAGAAACCTCCCTAGCACGGTCTTTACTGGCAGGCTTTCTATCAGCCTTCTGGTCTTCTGAACTCCACCCATAATCTCCCATTCAGAACAGCCTAAAGTGTCCCAGCTGTATCTTTTCATCTGGCATCTCTGAATCATTCCAAACTCTCCCCACAAGCCATTGCCAAAGGCTCCTGAACTACAAAGTCAGGTATTGTCACAGTAATGATCCCGCTTCTTTGGTACCAGCTTCTGTCTTTAGTTACTTTTCTCTCATTGCTGAGACAAAATACTTGACACAATTGCAGAGGGACAACCATTTATGGTGGCAGAAGATACCAAAAGCAACGAGAGAGAGAGAGAGAGAGAGAGACA
>PVLA01013924.1:0-33701 GCA_004027455.1 Hydrochoerus hydrochaeris | reverse complement strand
TGTATGTCTGAGATCTTAATTATTATGTGTCTGGCTGTGGATTTATGTTGATTGTTACATTTCTCTCTATAACTCAGCTTTCACATGACTCAAACAAAATACTCAGACCCACAGGTTAAAGGGGCAAAGCATTAATTTGGTTCATGGTTTTAGTTGTGAGTTATGGTCCATTGGCTGTCAGGTAGAGTCTCCATGACAGAAATCTTCATGAGAGGGAAGTTTTTCATCCTACATATGTGAGAAGTAGAGTGGAGCAGCCAGAAATACAAGACTACACTGTTCAGGGACCTGTCCACTCTCAACCAATGCCCACATACAACCACATGAGAAATGTGAAAATATTTTAGATCTAAAACCTAATGTAAGTTTTCTGATGATATTATCAATTCTCATGAAATTTGATTGAAGTAATCAAATTCATCTGATGAGGAGTTCTTTTAATCAGAAGGAAGGAGTCTTCAGAAGAAACCAGCTGAATGATTGCATGACTCAAGTGTAGGGCTCCCACTTGTGAGAAATTTCCATCTCTAGCTTTTTCCAGAAATTAAATCCTAGTTTTTTTCTCATTAGATTTCATACTTTATTTGCCTGGTGTGTATATGATATACTAAATCTTCAAAATAAAGTCTTTTTATTGTTTCACCAGCCTATTCACTGGAAAAAATCTATGTAAATAATTTATGATGGTAAGATTTTATTTATTGGTATCTGAAAATAATGGGTATGGCCAGCTTAATTTCTACTGATTAGGCTATTTTTTCCTATAGCTATACACACATAGTGTTAGGGTTTAGGTCTAGATGACTCTCAAAGCCTCACTGTTCAGAGGTCTTGCTTGTGGAATGTGATGAGATCATGGGTGAATGAAATTCATCAGTGGAATTCAGAACTAAATGTGCCTTTAAGAGATGGGGCATCATTGGAAATGTTAAGACCCTGGGGTCTGACCTTGAAGGGTTTATCTCCTGCATGGGCTCCTCTGTTTGCTATTTCCTGGTTGCAGTGTTGTATGCTCTCCTCTGTTCAGGTCCTTCAACTGTGATGCTTCTGTCTTTTACTTTATCTCAGTACAACTACAAATTTAAAATCGACTGCACATCCAAAAATGTAAGACATGGCTATCTAAAGTTTGCTACAAACACTTGATAGAACACAGTGAATCTATATTAGTGTTTGGAGTTTATATAATATCATCAATTGCTGGAAATGATTATAAGGAAAAAATAATGATATAGAGTTATTCAGATAGCATGATAGACCAATCAAAAATATTCATTTTTCCCATGGCCTCAGACTCCCATAATGCCAGACTCTTCAGAGGAAGTAAGAATAGGCAGTTTTATTGACTATATTTTCTACCAAACCAGACATAGATGATAATTAACTTTAAGAATAAGTCCCAGAGAATTTGTCACAAAGATGTGATGGATAAGGTTACAATCTAATAAAACCATATAGTTTGGTGTATTTGTTACCAAATAATCTTCATTCTGCTATGAGAGGCTCAAAGCTTCAAACCACAAAATGATGGCAAGTAGTTGGAATTATTAACTTCACTGATTAGAACCATGCATACTGTAAATTTACATGAAACTATCATGCTGTATTCCATATCTGTGTATATTTTTATCTGTTAATCAAATATTAGAACATCTGCAATGATAGATACATTAACCACAGTAATTTGATAGGTACACATTATTTAATAGTATATAATGATTATCTATAATGTGTATAATTAAAATAATAATGAAAATCATTGTAATTCAAAAATAAATAGCTAAAAATGAAAACAGCATGAACTGTCAAAAACTTCTTTGACAACAATTTACTATTATGTTTTGCTTTGCATATCTGTAGTTTATGTCTTAAGGATTTTGCTAACTTGGTATATGAAAAGCAGAGCCTCGTCCCTTTTAGAAGAACATAAACACTTAAGGACAGAATGAAGGACATAATGAAAAATAGGAGAGTAATTATCAGATATTTTAAACTACAAAGGAAACCTAAAGAATCATCCTGATCTGTATGAAAAAATGACACCAAACAAAACTTCTCCCCCTGAGAGACTGAAAGAATTTCCAGTTGGTAATAAGAATAACATTGTATTTTCCATGTGACTCTTACTAATCTCCTCCCTTCTCATGCATTTGCTTCCTTATGATTATATTTAAAATCATGTTATTCATCTTTAATCATAATAAGTTAAACAAAATGAATGAAACTATGGAAAATATCTCACATAACAGACATATAATTCACAAATTCAAATGATCTAGCAATATTCTTAATCTGTGATAGAATAATCCATTGTTTTTACTGTATTATTTCCAATTTATCTTGAATATTTTTAAATGTGAAAAAGAATGGATTTGATTATAAATATGAGTTGAGAATAAAATTTTCCTTAAGAAAGTAAATGTATGATATTATTAGTGGCAAACAACTATAAACTTGACAGAATATTTTGTACTTAAAAATTCTGTCAAAAATATTCTTATAATCTTACACTGTATATTACCAGATAGTTAAAATTATGCAATATTAAAACTTCAGATAAAATTCAGTTAATGAAGTAATCAGGTGTGTCTACTTTGGAATTAGCAACTCTCTTAACACAACACAATTGATCTGATTCTCTGTCACTTCATTTCCCTTTTCCAGCCCAAAGTTTCTTCATGGCAATTTTTATCTCTGCATTTCTCAGAGTATAGATGAGGGGGTTCAACAAAGGTGTGATGACAGTGTAAAACACAGCCAAGGATTTATCAATGGGCAAGGTATAGGGTGGTCTCACATACAAAAAAATGCAAGGAACAAAGAAGAGGACGACCACCGTGATGTGGGAGCCACAGGTGGATAAGGCCTTGTGCCTCCCTTCCTGACTCAGGTTCTTCAGGGAGTGCAGGATGACCCCGTAGGAGATGAGCAAGAGGGAAAAGATGACCACACAGATGACACCGTCATTGGCAACCACTGTGATCCCAATACTGTGTCAATGCAGGTGAGTTTTAATAAGGGGTACATGTCACAAATAAAGTGGTCGATCACATTCGGCCCACAGAATGGAAGGTTGTAAACAGAAAGAATGTGCAGTATAGCATGCACAAAACCCCCAACCCAGGCAAATACCAAAAGTAGAACACACACCCCTTGGTTCATGATGGTCAGATAATGCAGGGGTTTGCAGATGGCCACATAGCGGTCATAGGCCATGGCCACCAGGAGTAAAATCTCAGCACCACCAAATAGGTGTTCTAAAAAATGCTGTGCCATACAAGCTTTGAAAGAAATGGTTTTATTCACACGGAACAAGTCTATCATCATATTTTAGGTAACTGTGTTAGAATAAACAGCATCCATAAGTGATAAATAACCAAGGAAAAAGTACATCGGTGCATCCAAGGCTGGGCTGAGCACCACAGTCACAATGATGAGTAGGTTGCCTGCCATTGTCACCACATAGATCAGCAAAAACACAGCAAATAACATTTTCTGACCCTTGGGGCTCTGAGTGAGCCCCAAGAGCACAAATTCAGTCACATTGTTCCTTTGTTCCATTTGTCCTTCTGTGTGGCCCAGTGTCACAGCTCTGAGCAAAATTGTGTACAAATGTAATTTTACTAGTGAGCCCATGAAATTTTAAGATAGACTGTTATTCATTCCATAAAGAGCCATGATGATTTACTATCTTCTAGAACTGAAAGATATTATGATGTAAATTTGAAACATGTCTGTAGGTTTAGTGAACTTTTAGGCTAATTGCAATGGACATAAGTAATCAGACATGCAGAAAAATGACTTTTCATAAAAGAAAGATGAAGCTCCCAAAACTAGCTTTTCATTTGCTTTTTAGTAATATTATGCATAGAGATAATTCCAAAATCCAAAATAAAAGTATCTTGAATACTTAATGTAAAATCACATAAAATTTACTTTATATATACCATAGTAACCAAATAGAAGTGATTTTGTACTCATACATAAAATTTTTTAACTAGTAAGAGAAATCTCAAATTAACATTATTTGATAATTTGGAATAATACATGAATGTGGGAAACAGTAACATAAATAATTGCATGAAGTTAATTTCAATAAAAAAACTGGTATTTTAGAGAACATAAGCAGAGATACCACTGAAATAAAAAAATAAACTTTAGGAAGTTATGTGAAAAACCATAAGGCAATGACAATGTGAACAAAGGATATAAACAAGCAGCTTTAAAAGCACAGCTAGTGATCAAAAAGTATATGGTAAAATTCATTAACAGACATAAACGAAAAAGATGTCATTTTATAAGTAATTTTAAAAGTAATAAAGTTTTAAAGATGGTTAAAATGAAAAAAAAATTGTATTTTCTTGCAGTTTTAATTTTATAAATTTTGGAATAAAATTTCTCAACCTGTATGGAAAGTAAAAATACAAATACTTTTTATCTCAACAACTACATACTTCAGAATGTATGGCAGGAAAATTAAAGCTCTAGAACATATATGTACATGTGCATACTATGGTTTTGCAGCAATATTTTAACTGTAATAAACAAAACAGCAAAAAATATAAAGATGAATTCCAAAATAAGATATGGTTGGCTAGAATATAAAATCTATTAAATAGAAAGTTAGCCTTTAAATAACTGCAGTTCTATAAGTCTCAAGGGGAAATTTCCATAAGTTACTTTGTAATAAATAATCCTATCAGTATATATAATATGACAATATTATAAATAAATATAAATGTCTGTATACATCCAATTGTAAATATTTCTGTGTAAGTCTTTGGGCATTAGGACTATGAAAGCAAACCTGTTTGAATAAAGCACAATCTACATCTGTGATGTTGGTACAGTTAGAAGCAAGGGTGATTTGTGAAGAATTAAAAGGACAGGATGGGGGTCCCCAGGTGTTGAGGACTATGGGAAGGAGAAGTGAAGGGGAGCAAGGAGAGGAGATGAGAGGAAAGAAAAAGAAATGAGGCAAGACAAATAAATGATACCTTAACAATACCATATTCACGGGCTCAGTATCTAGTGAAGATATTTATAGAAATAAGTGTCATGCTTTAAATACTTTTGACATAGTCTTAAATCTCACTTCATAATTTCTGCTGCTTTTCTCTACACAACTATGGATTATTTTTTCTTAATTAAGTCCCATGTCTCTGATTGTGCAGAAGATTTCATCCTTGTAATGAGATTGCTCTTCTAATTTCCCCTACAATTTCCCACATCATTAGTTTACCTGCCTACCCAGTATTAGTTTCGTCTTCCTATTGATGCAGCATATCTGTGTGTCAGATGAAATCTGTCCTCTGATCCATTTCTTTTTCAAGAAAGAAACCTCCTCAATTCTCAGATCTTCTTAGACAAATCTCTCCCTTTATTAATCCCAGAGGTCAATTTCAGTCTTCTTCTTACTTGGTCAACCATTCCTAAGAATTTATAGAAAAGTTTATTTGCTTAACTGTTACACTCTGTACTCTTCAGTCACTCATTAAACACCAGAAGATGCAGCATCATCTGTTAATTTTTAATACTTTAAACAAATATTTAGAACATAATTCTATTGATTTGGATTCTTCAAAATATTTGGATTCCCATACAGGGATACTATCTTGCTGTCAAATATGGCATTTGGCTTTTTGAGGCATGAAGAGTGGAGAAAAACCCATGATCCCCATTTCATCATGCTGGGAGCCTACCGTTCTATGTCAAAAAGCACAGCTTACTGAATACTCATATAGCCAAACACTCACTGATGGGAGGACAGAAGTCTGTGGATACTTTATGTGTGTTGGAACCATAGCACCTGTGGCTGAACCCTTCCCTTGCTATAGGTCCAGGAGTAAACTATTCTTTAATTAAACTCACTGAGACCTTAACCCTAACCACCTCTAGAGATGCTAGAGAATAATAGTATTATAGAATACAATTTCTAGAGACATACTCTCTGTGGAAATCAGGATAATGAACAACTTGAGGTCAAATCACCAAAAGGAAAAATTCCAGGATGAGCAGAAATAAAATATGGAAAAATTTCTAATCAGAAATCATGGTATTTTTCTGTCATTGTTGTTTACTTTTCTCCTTCATTCCACTGGCTGGCCCTTTCATTGAGGCCCTTCTGCCATTGTTTCTGGAATCCCGATGATTTTCTTCTCTCCTAGAATGTCCTTCAATATTCTTTGCAGGGTTGGATTGGTGGTCACTTACTCCCCCAGTTCCTCTTTGTCATGAAAATACCTTGTCTCTCCATTCATTTAGAGAGACAGTTTTGCAGGGTATATCAATCTGGTTTGGAGGTTATTTAATTACAGGGCTTGGAATATTTCGCTCCAAGCTCTTCTTGATTTGATAGTTTGCATTGAGAAGTCCGCTGTAATTTTGATGGGTTTTCCTTTATAGGCAATCTATTTCTTTTATCTGACCACCTTTAATATTCTGTTCTTGTGATGGATTTCTGGGATCCTGATTATTATATGTTTGCATGTAGATCTGTTTTGGTTGTACCTGGCTGGAATTCTGTATGCCTCATATATCTGAACATCACTTCCATTTTCTGTGGTTGGGAAGTTTTCCTTAATTATTTCTGTGAAGAGCCTTTTTATTTCCTTTGTATTTACCCCTGCTTTTTTGCTCATGTTTTTTATTCTTAAGTTATAGTTCCTCTTGTCTTCTAGCGTTTGTATCATTACTTCCTGGTTCCTTGTTATTTTTAAGAGATCTTTCCTTTCAGAATTGCACATTGCAAACCTGTCTTCAAGTTTTGATAGTCTATTTTTAGTTTCATTCAAGCAGTTTTGCCAGCTTTCAATGGAGTTTTTAATTTAATGATATTCACTTTGAATCTGTTTCATGTATTCCAGATTTTGTTTATATTCTTCTCTCTTTTCTCTGGGTTCCTCCATTCTTCTATTTGTGTCTTCTTGAGGAGTGCCCAGAATTTATTTTATTAATCTTCTTATATCTTGCTTCACCTGAGTTAGAATTTCAGATTTAAATTCCTTTGATGAAGTCACAGAAGTGTTTATTTATTTCCAATGAGACCATGTCTGAGATTGCATGTTTGCTGCCTTCAATCTCCTCTGTATTTACCTCTCCTGGACTTATTTTTGCTGGGTCAGTGGGTGGAGGCTTTTTTGTTGTTTCTTTGTCTTGTCATGTTTCTGGTTTATTTCAATAGCATAGCAGAGATGAGGCAGAGAAGATTAGCTATATCACAATTTTTTCTTGACTGATTTTATTTGAATCTAGTATGATAATAATATCAAATCTGAGAGCAGAGGTAACTACTCTGAAGATGGCAAAATTCAATAGGATAATCATTTTTTAATTAATAGTGTTATGTACTGCTATGTTTAATTATGCTATGCCTGATGATATAGAAAATTTATTGAAAAAAACAAGAGACATCATAGTAAGTACCATAGATCACCTAGTATTGTGGTTTTATATGTCCTTTTCATTTAGTATTTTTCTAGGAATTTGTCTTGTTGACTTGTTTTGATTTGATTTTCCCTCTAATACAGAAAGGATGGGTACACATATAGAGACATATACATGTGTAGAACTTCCAAACAGTTTACAAGAATGATTATAGTTATTATAAAAAAGAGAGAAAAAGAAAGTATTCTAAAGGATATAACTGCATGTATGTTTAAGTGTGTAAGATTGATAACCATATTACTAAGTTTTTGTTGGATAGATGAACAGAACTGACTGTGGTCTCACTGTTTAAATGTCCCCTATATATGCTTTACTTTTGTAACTTAAACAACTATTTCTAAGAGGAAACTATGTAATTATCAACTAGTGATTTCTTACTGTTTTTTTTGAAATTATGTATTATTTATAGCCTCTTTCTGTTTCACTTTTTTCTTTAAACAAAAAAAGAAATCATGACCTGTGGAAATGAAGGAAGGGAAATAAGACAGAGAGAGATGATCAAAATGTATGAGTGTTGTATGCATATTTGTAGATAGCATGTTGATTTCCAGAATTTTATACAAATATTAAGGACTATCACAAAGAATATTTTTCAAAACTCATTTCAAAACAATGTAGGTAAATTTGGTAATTATAAAAGTTAACAATTTTCAGTTGACATCTAAAATCACAAGCATAAATGAGGAAAATAGATTTCCTATGAAGTCATTGAAAACTTGATACAAATACAGATAAAGCCTACTTCACCTGTATGATAAAATCTGTGTATCACAGTTTCAACAGCCCAGTTATTTGGATGTGAGTTAGAACAGAAATTGGAAAAGTTAAAATGAATGTGGGTCTTCCTACATGTTTGAAAGTATTCATGAAATGTTCCTCAAAATACATAACACAGAATGCTGTATATCTCAAGAATTTAAATCATATTACTTCCATCTATGATAATAAGGAATTCAGCTAGAAAGAAAATATGTAATGGCAAGTAGGTGTATTAAAAGGTACTCAATGTCACTAATTGTCAAGGAAATAAAAAGCAAAATCAAAAGGAGATATCACCTCACATTGACTGAAAGATGCATTATCAAAAAGACAAAAACAAGAAGTGTTGTTGAGATTGTAGAGAAAGAACCCCCTCTGCAATGTTATAGGAAACCTAACTTGGTGCAGTTATTATGAATACAGTGTGGAGGGTCCTTTCAGAATTAAATGTAGATATACCACCTCAACCACGGAACCTAATTCTGGGTATTTTCCAAAAGTAATAAAAATGGATCTCAATGAGACCTTCACTTCCAATCTCATTGTAACATCTCACAATAGCTTCAAAAGCTCTGGAAGTGTCTATCACTTAATGAACATATGAATAAAATGACACATACTGTATATAATTCTAAATCCATTAGTTTATATAATACATGTCTTATATGTAGGCATGTTAATTACAATAATTATCTAATACATATGTTGTAAAATATAATGTGTAAAAAAAACACCACTTTGCATTAAACAAAAATGATTTACCATCTATTAAGACAAAATAATTGGATTTAAAGTACATTTGTATGAATTATACAAGTCGGATACAAAGATGAATAATGCCTTATCATGCATATGGAGTAAAAACTAGGCAAAGTCACAGAATCAGAGATCAAAAGGTCTTTGTGAGGTTTTGAAGAATGAGGAAAAAGTCAAAGAATAAAAGTAGCCTCAGCTCTTTCTAGGAACTTTTAAAGTCTACAAAGTTTAATACACAAGATAAATGATTTCTGCATTCTAATGTACAGTATGGTAGTTATAGTGAATATGATCACATTTGCACCTGAAATTTGCCAAAATTACTGTATTGAACAATTAAAATTTGCTAAAATTAAGACATTTAAATGTTTTAACCACATCAATAAGTGACAGAAGAAAATATTATCTGAGATAAAGATGCGTTAATTATACTAATTGTTGTAGGAGTTTGAACATGCATACATATATCAAAACATCAAGTGGAATGTCTAATGTAGGTATGATTCCTATTTTTCAATTTATACATCAAAAGGCCAAAAAATTAAAAAAAATAAAATTTAATGGTGTTCCTGTTACCTTTCAAAAAAGTTTAACATTTCTCTGTACTGGTTTGTATCTGAAGAATATTTTCAAGTAGAGACTGTCCATTTCATTATTTTGTGTTTTGAATTGAGGTAAATGAGTTAATTTGGAAATAATTTAAAAGATAAGGTGTATTTTTGTTGCCAACTTTTAGTTGAGTTTGGTACTATTGCTTTCGTGTTCCCTATGATTGAAGTCATTTAAGATGTGTAGCAATGTGTGTTATTGTCCCAGACATTCTCTATTTTAGTGACTTTTTCAGGAACACTTAAAGACATATAGCACATTCTGGCATTTGTTTTTTCTTTATCCTTTCTTATTCTAATTTACAGTTTTGACACTGTGTGATACAGATGACTTTGTTTTTTAGGGTCTAGCCAGGCTTTATATGGTTGACTTAATTTCTCATTATTTACAAAGCTTACTTTCTTTTTCATTCTTTTCTCATTTTTTCTCTTCTCTGCCTTACTTTCACCTGCCCCCTCCCAAGTTCTCTTTTCCTTTTGAATGATTACTTCCCACTTTACCGTATCAATTGCACACTTTGTTTGTTACTTTCAATTTGATTTTCTCACACTAGTGAGACAATGTGATATTTACATGTGTGTGTCAGACTAATTTCATGTATGATTATAGCCTGAAGACTTATCCATTTGGGCTGGGGATATAGGTCAACATCATAGTGAGGATAGAGAAGTTAAAGTTTACTATATGTTGTGAGAAAAATGGGAGAAAAATTCTAATAATACATTTGTGCAAATAGTTGAAACATAATTTTGTAATCTGTAAAGGAAAGTATTATAAGATGTAGATTTTTAATTTTCAATATATATCTGGTTACTATTGTAGGGGTATTTAAAACTGAATGTAAATTTAAATGCACAGTACTAAATTCTCATTTAAAGTGTAATCAAAGGCAATGAACTTTTCAGAATATTCATTTTCCCAGGTGGAATGAACTAACTATGCTAACACAGAATTGTATGTTAAAGCTTAAACTATACTTTCCATTAGTGGCCATATTGGGCCCTACTCAGTCCATCCTCTTTTACACTGATATGGGTTTAAATTCACAGCCTCCTGCAGATAGCAGCTTCTGTGCATCTTTCTTCCAAAATATTCCTGGGTCTGTCATTTCTCCATAGCTGAAACCTTGAATATGCTGAACCTGCAATTTGCTGCTTGATCTTGATGTTGTACAGCAGGATCTGTAGTTCCCAGAACACCCCTGGTGGCAGTGATCTGGGAAAATCACCTCCCTGGATGCCCTGATCTATATTGTCTGCTATGTTCCTCCATTAGATTAAACACAGAACTAATTATAGTACCCACTGTTCACAAAATAATAGAGAGGGATAGAGGGTGTCATAGAAGGCAGTGTGTTGTAACTGTAATAGTGAAGCAGTAAATTTTAGGTGCATTTATGTGTCCCTGTATGTCCGTATCAATCATATTTGCATCAATATTTTAAAATACTACTTTTATAAGTTAAAGAGTCCATTGAGTCTCTATTTGTAGCTGCCTTTTCTGTTAAACTCCATAAATCCTCTATACTTTTATTTCAGAATTATAATCCAGCCATAGCAGAACAATTTTTGTCTATGAAAGCTAAGTGTATTTCTTTTATTGAAATATGTGTAAAATATGTGTTTTTCTAATTTCAGCACCCTTCCTCTATCTCCCATATAGTTCTGCTGATTTTCCTCAATGTCTGTATGTTTATATTCTTTCTATTTCTGAAGTGTGAAGGACACCATTTTTCTCTCTTTCCATATTTTCCTCTCTAGTGGATATGTAAGCATTAATTTATGTTGTTTTCATGTTTAAGCTCATCTCCATGATGAGACCAAGCCATGACAGCTAGAACTAAAGCACTTAAATTCAGCCATTTCCATTTTTCTAAACAATTCTGAGACAGAAACTTTATGCAACTTATGACATCAAACACACTTAGGGGAAATGACAGGAACATGATTATGTAAGAAACTGCTATCTATGATTTGAGTTGGTTTTTTATACTTTAAATGTTATTACTGTAGTATATGTTAGGGTGAAGTTATGAAATAGGAAATTCTGTACTTTACACTTGCATAATAAAAGTGCTACAGTAAAATTTATTCTATTCCTGTATCAGTATTATTCATATAACCTCATAAAATTCCACCTTGTAATCTTAAACATTGGGAATGCATCAAAATGCAAGTAAAATGGATATTTAGAAATAATATTCTTCTCAATGTGATAAAATATATCCTTGTTGCATTTCTAATCTTTTGGATTTAATTTGAAGATAAAAACAACTGATACAAATCTAAATTATTGTACTTGAAGGAAGAGTAAGATTAGATTCTTTTTAAAGGATCTATTGCCATTTAATGCCCGCTTCCATGACATTATTTACCTACATACCCATCATGTATGGGTAATTCTGCAGTAGAGGTGAGGAGTTTGTTAGGAGGTCAGCTGTGTAGTTATGGACTGACCCACACATAGCATTAAACTTGGTAGCCTGATACCACATTCTTAAGGAATGCACCACAATTTGAAATCCTCTCTGAAAAGTGTGAAACTATGGAAAAGAAATCTCACTATAGGTAAGTTTCTGACAAATCCTGGTGCCCATTGTGTCTTTTTCTCCAAGTTTCTTCAGGATGGTCTGCATATCTTGCTTGTCCAGGTCTTCCTTCCCCTGAGAAGCAGAGGAAGACCTCCCTGGAAGTCAAGGTTGAGAAGGGACCCCTGTTGCTCTTGCACTGCCTTCAAAATGGACTCAGGAAACAAAAAGCAGAAGCAAAATTTCCTCCATGACTTTCAGCGAGAATTTAAACAACATTCCTGAGAGTTTACAAATCTGTAAAGTTGTTTTAGTCCACATCCTGAGCCTGGATATTTTCCAGTAGCATGATTTCCAAGACAAATTGTGTGCTTTGCTTTGCTGAAATTTCACAAATCTTTTATACCTCCAGATAATTAGAGTTCTTTTATTTCTTTGTTAGCAGGATTGAATATTTTTACAATTTTACTTGCTTTTTAATTTTGTGAAAAAAATAAAATTTAATATGCAAATAATAAGAAAATAGCAATATTTACTGCACTGTGGACCACTACTTTCAAAGCAGTTTCTCAGACAAAAAATCAAAAAGATTCTTACAAATAAGAAACAAACTTATTTTTATTATTGCCCTATTTAACTTTTTCTGAACTTGCACTTGAAATTTTCATTTCTTGTTATGTTCAACAACAGAGCCCAATGTATCCAAGGATGAGGTACAATGTCTCTTTCCAGAATCAGGACAAAAATCTTGTGTATTTACCACAAATAAGCTTAATTCTATATTGAAGAGTATTGTGTATAGCATTGGTGCAGAAAACAGTGCTTAATGATGAATAGTATCTAAGTCTACATGTGAAAAGACATTAATACAATGTTATGTTTTTTTTGTCTCAGAAACTGATTTTGATATTCTAGGACTTTAAACTACAAACACATGTGCTAGGATTAAATTTATCCTCTCATTTTAACCCAAAGGGAGACATAGAAGTCTATTTAATGTCAGGAAGTTTAGCATTATGACTATAGTTGGAGAGCAATCTTGGACTTCACACATCAGTCCCCTTCTGGAAAGACTAGGTCAAATGACTGGCTATATTGTACAGTCTTTCAATATTGCTTCCAATCTGCATTTGCATCTATTCCACACTGCACAGTGGAATTGAATTGAGTCATAAGGAAAGTTAAGGTCCAAGATGACAAACTCTTCAATTGTGCAGAGAATTACGAGAATTATTATAGCACTTTATGTTCTGACACCCAAACATCACCTTACATGGTTTACATCCTGGTCAGAGTGATATTGATAATATATTACTCAGAACCAGACTTTTAGCAAAATATTGTGGTTTTTTCTCCATGCCATGCATATCATATTTTTCTGTATTCTATATACTGTTTTGTTTAGTGTTTTATTTTGTTTCCGTGAAAGAACAGAGTTGGATAAGAGTGAAATAAATTATGAAATGGAACAGGGAAGATACTATAAGAAAACATTATTTTTGCTTTATTCTTACCAAGTAATGTTAAGAAGCTCAAGTCAGAAAACAAAATGTGGAGACCCACACCAAAGGAGATATTAGAAAGTGTGAGTTGGGGGATGAATGCCTTTTTACTTTTTGGAATTTGTCCAATATTCCACATTTTCTCACTAACTTAAAATTCTTTTATCATTACTATTAAATCACAAAGTATATTCCAAGTTTCCTCTGAGAGAGGGAGAGATGGCCCAATTTTGGGTTAATTGTTTTGCTCTTCAGAATCCTTTACTATTCACCTCATAGCACAAGTCTTATAAACTAGGTATTTGATGTATTTTTATATTTAATGAGGCCTCCATATTTATTAATATAGCTTTCGATACCAAGTCTGCTATAAATTTCATGTAATTTCATATTCTCATAAATTTTTGGAGTTGGCATATCAATATTTATAAAAGTATATCATTGTGGTAGAAATGGGAAACCATGCCAGGCAGAATGTCAGGTAAATCCCCCAGAAAATATCAACTCCACAGAAAGAAGATAGAAAAGAAGGAAAGGCATGAATTGGTAATGGGTGATGTTACTAAAAGTATATATAAAAAATTTTTAAATATAATCATACCTCAAATCTGGTGAGAAATGGGATAAACTATCAAATGAACAGGCTGATGAACAGGGGGTGTGGTACAACCTAAATAAGAAGGATGCCTATACTTTGATCTGTTTTATAAGTGAAAATTTGCCAAAGACTGCTCTGTGCACAGTGGGTTGAAGTGAATGGGGTGCATTAGACTCCTCTGACTTTATAGAAAGCATTTATTCCCTAGGCATACAAGTTAGTGGATCCCAGGATGCCTGGTTTCTTCCACAGTTCTTTCATGGCATTTTTCACTTTGCATTCCTCAAGGTGTAGTTCAAGGGATTCAGTACATGTACAATTTTAAAGGGTACAGCAATTGCCTTACCTATGGGATGTCAAAGAGCACAAAACTTTCTCTACAATGTAGCAGCTTGTTTTCTTCTCATGTATTGATTTCACTGAAATTTAACCACTAGTTATCCATTTCTTGATCCCTACCCATTCCACTTTCCATGATGCCTGTGCATGTATGAAGGGGACATAATCAGATGACATATCCATCATAGGAGCAGAATTCAGAATTTGAAAACTACAGAAAATGGAATTGAAGGAAAATCTGCAGAGAAAAGAGCACCTCTAAAAAATAAATGCTAATAAGGGAAGCATCCTCAAGACAAGATCCTCAATGATACCCCTGATCAGTTCTGTTCACTGTTCTTCATCATGCTAGTGAGGGGTGGTGTAACACAGGAAGAGAAGAGAAGGTACAATTTGAACATTTGACAGCAACCTGATTGAGATTCTCAACTCCTCTTTCCATTTTTCTCCTCCTCTCCCACCACCTCATCCTCTTTTTTTTCTTCCTTTCTTTGATGGATTTCCTATTAAGGAAACACACAAAAATTTGCAGGATGAATCTTTTTAGCAGTGCTTCATAGCCATCTATGTGCAAAGTGCCTTTTGCCTGGAACTATTGAGTATTTAAACATGAATATCTCACTTATTTACAGAAGTACAAGTACCAAAATGTTCAGATTTTTTTTGGTTCTCTGAAACTTTTATGAACTTGATTAATCTGTGGAAGCTTTCATGCCTAAATGTTACAAGTATATATATTTTTCCATTCATTAGTATGCATCCCTATGAAGCAACACATATAGTCATTTCAAAGCTTTTGAACAAAAAACAGCATCACTATCAAAACTGAGTTACACTTCTCCCAGAGTTTTTATTAAAAAAAAAACAAACACATTACAAGTTTCAGAATGTTCCTTAGCTCTGTGCCTCCTTAAACATCTCTGTGTAAATTATCCTTCAGCAGGATATAGCAAGAAATTAAATGTATACTTCTCAGTGATTTAAAGGACCTCACACTCCAAAGTGTTGAAATTTTTGAGTTCTCTGATGGGAACTTTTACTTAAGTTATCTCTTTTGAAAGTGTCCATGCAGAAATGGTACACGTGTGTGTGTATATATATATATATATATATATATATATATAATATTTTTTCTTTCCATTCATTGTAAAGAGTCAATAAGAAGTGACATAAATAGGCATTTCAAAGCTTTTGTACATGGAGGAGGATCATACATGACATTATCCCATTGAGTTCTTATTAGGGAAACAAAACATGTTGCGGGATATCTCTTTGCAGTGGGATTGCATAGCATGTACGTGCAAACTGTATTTCCCCAGGATACACAGAGAAATTACACTTGTACATCTCAGTATTTACAGAAGCACACATTGCACAGTGTTTTGATATGTTGGGTTTCTGACTTGAACTTATGCTAAAGTAACAAATTTATGAAAGCACACATGCTGAAATGGTAAAAGTATATACTTCTTTTCATTCATTCCTATGGGACACTATCAAGCTACATGAATAGTCATTTCCAAGATTCTGCATGTAAAGCAGGATAAATCTGGAAATTGAATTACCCTTTTCACATGGAGTTTTTATTATGTAATCACACAACCATTTTTAAGGTATTTCTTTGCACCAGAGTTGCATAGATGTCTACATGCAAAGTCCTTCTCACCAGGACATTCTGAGTATTGGAATGTGCACATCTCAGGCATTTGCAGAAGCAAAGTGCTCAGATATGTTGGTTTCTCTGACCTCAACTTACACAAAGTTTTACATGGATGTGGACTCATCCAAAAAATTGTATATGTATATATTTTATCATTCATTCATATGCCACACTGTGAACTCACAAATATACCTCTTTTAACACCTATGTACACAGAGGAGGAGCGTTTGGGACACGAGTTACACTTCTCCCATGGAATTTCCTTTAGGTAAACATATAGATAGTGTGCTGATTCTTTGCACTGAGATTGCACTGTCATCTATGAGCAAAATGCTTTTTCTCAGGTCATATTCAGATATTAAATGTGCACTTCTCAATTATTTACAGAAGCACACACTTATAAGTTTTCAGATATCTTGGTTTTCTGACTTGGACTTATACTAAATTTGACAAATCTTTGGCAACTTCCATTCAGAGTATATATTTCTATCCTTTCATTCCTATATGATGATACACAGGAGTGCATGTATTCATTTGAAACCTTCTGTATGTAGAGCTGCATAATTTGGGATATTGAGTTACACTTTCTCGGTGGATTTCTTATTATGGAAGCACACAAGAAGTTGGAGAGTGTTTCTTTGCACTGATACAGCATCAACATCTAAGTGACAAGTGCCATTCACAAGCACATACTGAAAAATTAACCATGCACATCTCAGCTTGTAGCAGAAACACACATTCCAAAGTGTTCAGATGTGCTGTGATCTCTTAAGTGAACTTATATTAATGCTGACTTGAGATACTACTTAAATAATGCTGTCTGAAAGAGAATGTTCTTACAATTGTAAATCTTTCCACAAAGCTCAAGGCTCAGATATTTCTCACAAAAACCCTGAGACCTGTATTAGTTTGAGTTTATTTGAAAAATGATGAATGATCAACTCCAACATTGGGCTCTGGTCCCACAGGACAAGAAGGAGAAAGTGTGGTGGAGGCAGATGTAAATGGGTCACTGTCCCCGTGCTTGATGTTGGATATGCAAAGGACAGCCAGCACATTTTCGTTTGAAATGCCTGGATATTTAGACATCTCTATCAAGGTTGAGGGACCTTGTACCATATGTGCTGCTTTCTATCTCAGAAATTAATTTTTGCTTTTAAAAAATGGAGTTGTCTTAAATACAGGTGTTCTGGAGAGACATTTTGAAAATAGCTTATTCTTGACTGGGGAGTTACATTCCCTACACTTGGAACCTAAGCCTTTGAGACTCTGTTATTAAGAAAGCCGATGCTGTGCTAATCACATGTGATAAATCTAGTGGTTGATCCATGATGCAGTTTGCATATTGACTGGTATTCCAGAGAAAATTTGTTTCTTATTACTATTAAAGTTTCCAAGAAACCCACAATTATGTGTTAAAGATCCAAAAACATAAGATCATATAATTTATAATACTCATGTTGTTTATTTAGCTTATGATGATGCTTTTATTTTGAAGTATTTTTCAAAAAAGATTACATATATACAAAGTGTACAATGTGATGATGTGGTAAGTGCTCAACTTGTGCAAAGATTATTTTCACAAATTAACACATACATCACCACTCATGTACTGTAGATGACTGGGACTTATTAACCTTATAACTAAAAGATTGTACTTTTTAATTAACATATTCACCCCCCATAGTCACCATTTTCCTTTTGCTTTCAATGAGTTTAACTTTTTCAGAGTCCACATATAAATGAGAACACGGAGCATACCTCCTGTGTCCTGCTGGTTTAACTTGGCAGAGTGTCCTCCAGGTCCTTTCACACATCACATATGACAAAATCCCAGTCAGATGACCAGAGTAGTGCAGACCTATAATTCTTACTCTCTGGCAAGCTGAGAGTGGAGGATCCAAGTTTCAGTGAAGTGTGGATAAATTAGTGATTTAGCAAGACCTTGTTTCAAAATCAAAATTAAAAACAAAATTTGGAGATGTAACTCACTTTGAAGGTCCTTATTTCAATAACACACACACACACACACACACACACACATACACACACTCACATGCAGAAATGAACTCTCTGAATTCTTATGTGATGATCAAGCTAATGAAACAGTCTCAAGTGTGTACAATTTCCTTTTATTCTCAGAGATTACATCTTTTCTAATTTTTTTATCAGTACATATCTACAGCACATAATGATTACATTTATCATGGATTACACATATACAATATGTCATAATTCTTTGTTGTCTCCTTCCACTCTCTTACCTCCCACTGCCCTCCATTCATCTCCATCCTCATTCCAAAATATCATTAACAGGCAATATACAGGCAGATATTGGACTTTCCTAAAGAGGAGAATAATGATCATGGAGTAGATTTCCTTTTATTTTTTTGCAACCATATGTTCTTTCCACAATATATGTTCTATACATCAATTGAATGACTCATTTATTAAAAAATGATAAGTATGTTTAATTGAAATTACATAAAATGTCCTTTTGATTTTTGGCTCACTTGAATTAGTGTTGGGCTCCAGATACATTTGAATGAACTTTCATTGAAAGAACATTCCTACAATAAAATGTCCTAATGGCAGTTTTCATCTGAGCATTTCTTAAAGTATATATTAAGGGACTTAACATGGGAGTTACCATGGTGTAGAATACAGCAACTGCCTTATCAACAGGTAAAGTAGCTACTGGTCTCATGTACACAAAGATGCAGGGGACAAAATATAACACAACCACTGTGATGTGAGAGGCACAGGTGGAGAGAGCTTTGCTCCTTCCTTCCAAACTGTGGGTCCTTAGGGAGTGCAGGATGATCATGTAAGAGATTAACAGAAGAAGAAAGTTCAACAGACAGATGAAGCCACTATTTGCAGCAACAAACAGTCCTAGTCTGTGGGTATCAGTACAGGCCAGATTAAGCAAGGGGTTCAGATCACACATAAAGTGATCTATTACATTTGGGCTGCAGAATGGCAATCAGAAGATGAAGAGGATCTGTATGGTGCTGTAAAGAAAGCCTCCCATCCACAACACTCCCACTAGCAGGCTGCACACACCCAAGTTCATGAAAGTTGTGTAGTGCAAGGGCTTGTAGGTGGCCACACAGCGGTCATAGGCCATCACAGTTAGCAGGATGACCTCAGCACCACCAAAGTAATGTTCCCCAAAAACCTGGGTCATGCATCCATGGAAAATGATAGTCTTCTTTTCATGGAGTAAATCTACAGTCATTTTAGGAGTACTGACAGAGAAGTAGCAGGTATCAATGAAAGACAGATAGGCCAAGAAGTAGTACATGGGAGACCGTAACAATGGGCTGGCAATGATGGTGACCACATTGAGCATATTTCCCACCATGGAGATGATGTAGATGGTTAAAAACACAGCAAATACTATTTTCTGAATCTTTGGATTGTCTGTAAGCCCCACTAGAACAAACTCTGTTACATTGTTCTTATTCTCCATTTATTTCATTTGATGGCTAATTTGTCTGAAAAAAATTAATGGAATCAAAAATGAATTGATTAAAATACTCCACTACATTTTTAATTTTTTTATTTTTAAAAAGTAAAACAAAAAGGTAGAAAAATATATAATTTCAAAAAGCCATAAAATATAAACACTAGTTAATATATTACACATTGTTATCTTAGAAGTAGTTGCTCAAGTTAAAAAATCAAAGCATAAAAGATGAACACACAATCAATGACAGCACAAAGCAGCCTGAGACTATACTCATAAGTCAAATAAATCAGACTCACATTTGTAAATACTGTATTTGCCTCTCTACTGTAAAATATAAATAATAATAATAATAAACTGAAAGAGTAATAAGATCCAAAATTTACAATAGCTATTGTAGTAATGAAAGGGAAAGAAAGTGCTCAAAAGAAAAAAACAACTTGTAGATATACACATGAAACTGTACATATGTTTATGTGTTCAAGATAGATAATCATACTATGAATTCTCTATTAGTTCATCCATTTAAATAAGTAGTGAATATCTGTATTCAATCAGGCTAGGAAATTTTTTTCTTTTTTCCTTTTTTTGTTTTTGTTTTTGAGAGAGTATTGCTACATATTTCAATTTGCTCTTGAAGACACTAGGTCACAGGTCAGCCTTAACCCATGGTGAAATTTGTGCTTCACCTTCCTAAGTATTGGCATTACAAGGCTGACCCCCACAAACTGAATTCTTACTTTGAGATGTAAAGAAGTGTGTGCATTTCTGAAGATCACCTAAAGTATCTTCTGGGAAAATGCTCTGTTAAGAGTGTACATGCAAAGCAATTTTGTAAAAACACATAACAGGAGCTGTGCATGCACATGACAATCTGTGATCACTGAAATTAGTAGATTGTGTTCTAATACCCTCTAAGTCTAAAAAGTTAGAATGATGTTGAATGTAGAGTTCATGAATGACAAATTTTTTCTGTCTCTTTAAAAATGCAGCTCCTTTGAGAGGTACCATATGATATGAACAGAATATGAAGAAACAAAAATTGTATGTATTATTCTAGCAAAGGTGTTCATGTGCCTGAGTGAGGAATTTTGAAGTTTACTTAGCACAAAACAGAAAATGCACTTAGACTACTTGGAGTACTTGACATCAGTAAGAGGGCTGTATTGATGGGACTATATAAGGTATAAGGCTATTATAGAACAATTTATAATGATTACTGTTAAACCTAATTACAAGTGCTAACAATACATAGTTTCATATTATCAAGTGTTGTACTCATGGTAACATGCCTAGCTATCTCTATGCAAAATCCCATTCAACACTTACAATTATCCATGTGATTAGTATTGTTTAACATATTTTGCAAATGAGCCAAAACTCTGAGATTAAATGTTCATAGACCTAATAACCAAGACAATGTTATATTATATTACTGAGCACTTACTATATTTTCTCAAAAACATTTCTTAATTTTCTTCTCACTGCAACACTAGGAGATGCTTGCTACTATGATTTTATACTGATTTCACACATTAGAAAACAAGAGCTCAGAAGTTTACAGTTCTGTAGAATTCAAGCAGATAATAAAGGGTGGAGCCAAGACTAATTGTCATTTTTTATAATTTCAAATTCTTACCCCATTTCCTATGGAATGGAACACTTTCATTAGTGTGCACACATACACACTATCTTGGAACATCCAATTTTTAAGAAAATTGTGGTTTGTGTTCAGTGAAGAGCCTCCTATCTTGGTCCCCCTCACAGCCCCATTTTTCCTTTTTCTAACCTCATTCAGAAAATCAGACTCTCAGATTCTTCTCCAAAATACCATAAAAAAGTCACTGCAGTAATAAATGTGTTTGGTTTAGGACCCCAAAAGTAGATTGAATCCTTGTCTTTCTACTTAAAATTTATTATATCTTGGCATAGTACATCTTTTCTTACTCACCAATGATGTGAAAATAAAAATGTATGTTTTACAAATCATTAAGAATATTGAGAGAAGAATTATTTACCAAAACATTTACCACAGGAATGTAAACACAAACAGGACTGCATTTATTTTTATGAGGCTGTGCCTAGGACAAGTGAAGTAGTGCAGTAGAGAGATAATAGAGAAATATTTATTTGTCCAACATGATCAAAATGAGTCATCTTTGACATCACTCCCAGAGAAGCCACAGAAAATCCTGTTATCCACTGTAGCTGATCTCCAGGAAGTTTCTTCATGTTTGTATGTTAACTATAAAACCAGACAATTTGTGCAATTTAATATTGCTATTTAAGTCTCTTTTGTACATGAAATGCATTTCAACTTATTTTGAAGATTTGACTTGATAAATGCAAATTAAAGGTACCTAGTTTCAGGGAGTTGGATCCTACAAATTTCTTATTTGTACAAGTCTCAGAATTTTTAACTCATTGCCAAATCATGTGAGTTATACTTACCAATTATATTTTGTAGAATTAGGACAAAGATAAAAAGGTTCCCTTATTATATTTCAAGTGTTGGAAAACAATTATTAACATATAAGGAAAGTAAGAGACTTTTGCAAACATCAGTACTACATGAAACCTTACAGTAGTTCTCCTGGGTGATTTCAATGATGTTTTAAAGTCTTCACATATCATCTCATCTTCACATTGACTTCCTCTTGGACTAAGTAGTATTAAGTATGACAGATATGCTGCATTTAGACAGATATCATTTACATAGTTTGATATCAAATCAACAGTTTTTAAAGACTATAAATCTAAATCTAAATCTTTTATCCTAAAAAAAACAGATTCAGAGGAAAGCCAGGGCATGCAGTTTGAATGTTCTTACTTGAAATATAGTAGAGAAATGATATTCTGTGAAAAGTTATTGTTTGCAGAAGATCAAAAAGAAAAGGTGTGGATGAAATAAAATTTACATGATTCATTCTACTTATGATGAATCTTGATTCTGGAGATGCAAATAAAAGTTATTCAGCTTGTACTGTGTAGATATTCACAGAGGTTTCTAACAAAGTTCAGGAAATATTCTTATAGCTGCTGGTATCTCTCCCAGGAATGAATCATCCCATTTGGTGGAAAAGCTTCATCTTGGAAGTAGATATTCTCGAGACAAGACACACTTGGAAAAAATATTTTTTGTGGGGAATTGTATTCCCTATTCTCAAAACATAAGCACATGAGTTCCCTTTCTTCATATGACACTGAGATGTTATAAAACTGAATATCATGTAAATATTAAGGTGGTATCAATCCAACATGGGCACCTCTGTTAATGCACACTTCAGAAGAAGGTTCTGTATTTTCATCAATATTAAAATTCTTCTAGAAGTCCCCTGCAAATCATTTGAGATCTAGGGCAGTTAAGGCACAAAATAAATGCCATCTGTTGTAAATTACTTAACTCCAAATCTATTATTTTGTCCATCACCACATTGTTTATTTAAATAGAGTTAAAAAATGTAATTTGTCTATACTTAAGTTATACTACTCAGTGCTTGTCATGTATGTTCAGTGTAAAATTGTCATCACAAGCAAGTTTGTTAACATGTCTATTACCTTACATACTTAACATTTTTATATTTTGATTGTGAAAGACTTATATCTGCCTTCACAAATTTCTTTCCAAAAAATTAAATATAGAATCTCACAGTGATACATACATACCCATGCTTATAGTGTCACAACTCATACTAGCTAAATCTTAAAGATAGCACATATATATATATACATATATATATATGTATATATATATATGTGCTATCATATATATATATGAATAGATGAAGAAAACGTGGTATATATATGCAGTTCTGTAGTACTTAGCCATAACAAAGAATGAATGTGAGCCATTTGCAGGAAAATTGATTAATATTGAGTCCATAATATTAAGTGATATGAAGGAGACCCAAAATTTCAATATTTCACACTTTATCTTTTATGAGAAACTCAAAAAATAAATCATTTAAACAGCAAAATAAAAGATGGTAAGAGACAGGAAGGCAGACTTTGCAGAGTTAGACAGGGGAAGGGGATGAAGTAAAATGATCCAGATTTTTTTCGTATGTGCACCAATTCCACCCAATGAATGCAACTGTGTATTGAAAATGTACATTACTAATACAAATGGTAAAAATTTAAAAAAAAAAGAATTTAGGAATAAATGTAACAGACTTTTATAGTTGATAAATTGTGTCACTTTGAGCAGTTTAGAAGTTTAACTGAGAGTCTCAGCAGCAAGCCAGGGTTCTTACTTTGTATATAGCCTCATCCTATGCAAAGGAGGGCAAGGAGATTTTGTGAGTGCTACACCTTCCCTGGAAGGGGGGTTGGCCAGTATACAGTATTAGGTAGGAGAAGAGATTTGTCTTTTTCCCTTTCATTCTGACTGCTTTTGCTCTGGTTGTTGCCTTGAAGCATTCCCTCAGTGCCATTCCACCCCACCCTGGAGCCAGTAGATTGTGGAATGAAACTTCCAAAAACTGTAACAAATAAACTTTTCCTTCCCTAATTTTGGGTGTCAGGTATTTTGTCTCAGCAAGAAGAAAAAAGTAACTAATATACAGACTATGCAACATGAGCATGTACCTTGAAATTCATAGTTTGAATTACAGGATTAGAGTAAATATATATTAATAAAGATAGTGTGCTATTGATATAAGGATACAATTATACATCTTTGGAACACAACAGGGAATTTTGAAAGACATCAGAATTTATAGGATTGATTTTCACAAAAATATGTCAAAGTAATCATGGGGACAGGAATAAAAAGTGTTGGTATCAGTTAATATTCATATAAATGTCAATGAATTTGAACTTTTATATCATACCATACAAAAATTAATTTGAAATGAATCATAGTCTTAATGATAAAAATGAAAAAAAATCTCTAAGATAAATGAGGTTTATCTTACAGACGTAGTCTTAATAATTTTTCATTTTAAAGAAAATAAAACAAAAGAGGACAGATCTAAGTAGATCAGACAGAACAATGTAAGCAACACAGCACTCCACAAGACAGTTGCATATTAACAGTAGCTATCATAATGTCTCTTTCTTTGAAATAGTTGAGCTTAGCTTTACACACAGTAATGTCACACATAACAAAATAGAATAAACAACTCAAGAGAATGGAAGTATTCCAACACATTCTGAACCATATAACCAAAGATGAATTTTTATGGAAAATGAGATAATAAAGATTTTATAGTCAGCCTCATATAAGAGTTTAAGTACAAATAGCCAGACACAAATATTTAGAATAAAACAGGTGAATCTATTGTGATGTGATGCTGAGTAACAAAATAGCTTTTATCATAAAAGTAAACTGCACTTAACAGTTGGCAATGATAAGAACTTCAAAATGAACATAAAGATAAGCAATAAACTAGGCAATATTTGCAAGAAGAGTGTTATTTAAAATACATAAAATAAAAGAGTTATGGGGAAATGGACAGAGGAGTTAGGTGAAGCTTTCAGCAAAAGGCAATTGGTGATTATCATGATTTAGATATGAAATGTGCCCTGAATTAGCACATGATGAAGTGCAGTTCAAATGTACCAGTGTTCAAAAATGGGTCCAAAAAACAATTGGATGCCAAGAGCACTAACTTCATTTATGCCTTAATCTATTGTTGAGTTTATATTTGAAGGGGCTGTCAGGAAGCGGCAAGTAGGTGGAATCAAAGACCACTAATGGATACATCTTTGAAGGGTGTATCTTGTCTCCAAATGTCACCAACACTTTATCCTGGGTACAAAGAATGGAGCGCTTGTATCTGCCACACCCTTCTGGCATGAGGTTTCTGCCACAGACTCAAAAGCAGTAGAGACACTCAACCACTAACTGAGCCTTCTGAAACTAAGTGCTCAAAAGTTATTGTTCTTTTAAATTTTTTCTCTCAGATATTTTGTCATGGAAATATCGATCCAGCACAATGGTGAGTAAACACATGTATAATGACAGTCACTTATTAGCAATTAGATAAGTGTAAATTAAACCTTCAGATGACACAACTATAGAAATCTGAAAATGACTTACTTTCACAGCAGTTTAACAAATCCCAGAGACATAAAATTAATTAGTACTACATAATTAGCAGTGATTAGACTCAGGACTCGAAACTGTCTTTCTCTTATAATCCCAATTCTGATTCTTTGCACATTAGTGCATTCTAAACTTCATTTTCTCCTTTATTCTCTCATTTTGTGTCTCTTTTTTTTTCTTCTCCTTCTTTCAGTACATCTTTTATGAATAACTACATTTTGGTCAGCACTAGGGACAGATAAATAATCAGTACTATATCTGCAGCAAAGCACAAATTTTCTCCTTCAAAGTCACACAGTGAGGAACACAGAGATTAGCCTGAGACCCTGCTATGATAAATGTCATGGACATTTATCACAGCACAGTGACGAGATGGCACATCACCATTTGGGTGATGAAGAACCTGGGAAAATACCAGGCAGGTGGAGCAGGAAGAAGTATGGCTCATGAAAGTGTCTCAGTGTATCCTTGAGAATGTCTTCCAATTAGAAAAGCAATTTGACTTTTTCTTTGGTGAGTATGTCCACATAATATTACTTAAAATACAGCTGTGTCACTTACTATCAAGTCAAATATACCTGATCATGTGTGTGTGTGTGTGTGTGTGTGTGTGTGTGTGTGTATTGGATCAGACCATGGATTGAATCACAAAATTTGGCAGTTGTCTTTTTTTAATTTAGAAAAAGTTATAAAGAACAAAATAAGAACTATCACATTGTCAATTGTAGAATACAAAAACATAAAAGAGATGCCAGAAGTCATGACACACCACTGTAATTCTAGAACTTGGGAGGCTGATGCAGAAGGATCAGAAGTTTGAGGTCACACTGGACAAGCGAGTCAGCTGGAGATTGGCTAGGGATACACAATGAGATCTTGTCTCAAAAATATTATTATGATTTCTGCTTCTGTTGTCTTCTTATTAAAATAGCAAAAATAATGCATACAAAGATCTATTTATTAAGTAAGTGAAAATTCTGAGAATAGACATGGATTTTGTTTATAATCATATGTCCTGTAAACTAAATTCAAAGTGAGAATGAATAACATGACTGAATTCAACCTTTGGGACTTGACTCAAAATATGGAGCTTTAAAAATTTCATTTGTTGTATTTTTAATTGTTTATCTGGTTGCCTTTATGGGTAGCTCACTCATCTTGATTACTATAGGCACCAGCAGGACCCTAGGGTTTCCTATGAACTACTTCTTTTCCTATTTATCCCATGTAGATGTTTGCTTCTCTTCAACTATGACTCCTAAGATTCTGGATGATTGTCCACCTTTGAGAAAAATCATCTCTTTTAGTGGATGCATGATTCAGGTCTTTGCTGAGCATCTTTTTGGTGCTGCTGAGATCATCCTTCTCAGAGTGGTGGCCTATGATCACTTTGTGGCCATGTGTAGGCCTCTGCACTATGTAATAATCATGAACTGACAGGTGTGTGGCCTCCTTGTGGGAGTGGATTGGACTTGAGGGTTTGTCTATGCAATCATTCAGATCCTTTGTACAGTATGGCTGCCATTCTGTGGCCCCAATATCATAGATCACATTATATGAAACTCAAATGTTTTGCTGAAACTCATTGGAATGGAAACTCACATTCTTGTTTATTTGTCATTGTCAAAAGTAGGTTCATCTGCTTGTTGAACTTCCTCCTCTTGATAGTCTCTTATGTGATCATCCTGTACAATTTGAAGTCTCACCTCTTAGAAGGCATAAAGCCCTCTCCATCTGCACCTTTCACATCACTGTGGTCATCTTATTCTTTGTAACCTGCAAATTTGTATACTTAAGCTCAATGTCCACTTTCTCCATTGATAAATCTAGACCTGTATTTTATATCATGATAACACTAGTGAAAAAAATCCTTTACACTCTCAGAAATGCAAAGGTGAAAAATGCTATGAAGCAACTCTAGATCAAAAATTGACTTCAATGGAGAGAAAATCACAAAAAAATACCATCCTGTGAATTCTAAACAGAAAAGCTTATAATACGTAAGATTTTAAGTGAAGTAAAAAGTACACATCAAAGTATGCTGTAGGTAGTAGTCAGGTCTTTAAAGAAAGGCTTCAGTATGCAGTTGTTTAGAAGTATAAAAATCCCATTGAAAAGTATTAATTGAACATATGGTTACTAAACTTTGCTGTATTGCCAGAATCAGGTATTTTCTCAAGATTTTGCTCTACAAACTAAATGAAGCAAAACTGTTTTTTTTTCTAGGCATATCTGCACTTTAAGTAAATTACTCATATGTTTCTTAGCAAATGATTTCTGCTTAAATTTGGGGCAATAGTTTTATATGCTATGCTTGTGTCTTCAGTTTATTAATGAATCACTTTACTCTCACAATTCGTTTGAAGATGTGTCACAGTAGAAAAAATGAGAACTATGAAAGGTCAGTGTTTCATACATCATGAAATGCATGTTCACTACATTTGCAATTACTCAATAAAAATGAAGCATTCAGAGAAATCAGAAATGCACCTCATTTCTCTGTTCCTTTTGTGTTAGATAATACTCCAATTTGCTGTTACATGAGTGTTTGTGGCCAGAGTGACTTTCACTCTGATTGCTCACTTCCATTCTGTCCTTTTCTGATTATCTGATCTTTGACCTTCTGCCTCCATCCCTAAGGCTGCTACATTTGTGAGTATAATTTTCTCTTGACAAATCTGCTTAAGGGTGAATACAGAAAGCAACGAGAATGTGAACAGACAAGAAATATAATGAGGCATTAGTTAAGAGGAAATAGCACAGAGATACACTCAAACTCTGGGTTCATATTTCCTTGGTTTATACTGATGGAGGAAAGTTACTATTTCCTTTATTCTATGACCTTATTAGTAAAATAATGGGAATACTGAGTCTCTTTCATAAATATTTGGGGGTATTTTTTTCTTTCTATTCTTTTTAAGTTTTTTTTTATTTAAAGAGAAAAAAAGCAAAAGGAAGCAATACAGAAAAAAGGGTAGCAATAATACAGGATTCAAAAAAAAAGAAAAAACACTAAGTAATCATTAGTTGATAAATTACATAATGTCATTTTGGATATACTCAATCAAGTTACGAAATTAAAGCATACAAAGTAGATATTCAAACAATGAAATTGCAAGCAGTTCTGCTCAACAATCTAGCAAAAGCTTAGTAGTATGTTCATCTATCTTACACAGTTAAACATAGATGCAGTTGTATTATGTAAAAAAAATTTTTTTTTGGTACCAGGGATAGAACTCATGACTGTGCAATTGCAAGGCAGGTGCTTATGCTGCTGAGCTAAATCCCCAGCCCTGCAGTTGTATTCTTTAGAGCACTTTCTTTTCCTCTCTATTTTACATCAGAAATTACACATTTTGGGTTTTATTTCTATTACCTTTCTTATTACTTTTTACACTAGGCACACAATGTGATATTTATAAATATGATTCTTATTTATTTCACTTATGAGGATAAGTTCAAGTTGCTG
Organism: Hydrochoerus hydrochaeris; assembly: GCA_004027455.1. Taxonomy (NCBI): domain Eukaryota; kingdom Metazoa; phylum Chordata; class Mammalia; order Rodentia; family Hydrochaeridae; genus Hydrochoerus; species Hydrochoerus hydrochaeris. Next base: position 4,515 of record PVLA01013924.1, on the reverse strand, counting down.
CCATTTACTTATGAAGGCCTCGAGATCATCATTTTTTATAGCTGAGTAGTATTCCATTGTATAAAAATACCACATTTTTCATTCACTGTGTGTTGATGGGCATCTTGATTGATTCCAAGATTTAGCTATTACAAATTGTGCTGCTATGAACATGGTGCACATATATCACTGTGATATGAACTTTTCAGTTTTTCTGGGAAAATACCTAAGAGGGGAATAACTGGATTGAATGGGGCTTCCTCTCCTAGTCTTCTGAAAATTTTCCATACTAATTTCTATAGTGGTTGCACCAATCTACACTCCCATCAACAGTGGGGCAGGGTGCCTTTTTCCCCGCAGCCTCATCAACATTTGTTATCAGTTGGTTTCCTCATGGCAGCTATACTTTCTGGAGATGAAATATCAATGTTGTTTTAATTTGCATTTATTGAATGATCAGTGATGGTGAACATTTCTTCATGTATTCAATTGCCTTTTGTATATCTTCCTCTGAAACCTGTGTGTTCATCTTGGATGACCATTTTTGGAGAGGGTCTTTCAATTTGGGATGTTTGAAGATTCTCAGTTGTTTATATGATCTGGATATAAGTTCTTTTTCTGAGGGGTTTCTGGCTAAAATTCTTTCCCATTCTGTGCGTTTTCTTTTCACTCTGTTGGTGATTTTTTTGAAGTGCAGAAACCTTTCAATAATATGAGACTCTTTGAAGTGTTTCATGTGAAGTTTGCATTTTGTTCATGAATTCTCTGCTTACCCCTATATCTCCAAGATTTCTGCCTACCTTGTCTTCCAGTAGATTCAGTGTTTCTGTTATGAAATTTAGGTCCATGATCTATTTAGACTTTAGTTTTGTGCATGGTGATAGGCATGGATCTAGTTTGAATCTTCAACATGTGGAGAGCCAATTTTTGCAGCACCATTTATTAAAGAGGATATCCTTCCAGTGAACATGTTTAGCCCCTTTGTCAAATAATAGGTGGCTGAGTATCTTTGTAGTTGTGCTTGTATCTTCTAATCTGTTCCATTAGTCCTCAGGTCTATTTCTTTGCCAGTATCATGTTGATTTTATCACTGTAGCTTTGTAGTACAGTTTCAAGTCAGGACTTGAGATTCCTTCTGCCTTGCTATTTTTGCCCAGAATTGCCTTTGCTATTCTAGGTTTCTTCTGTTTCCAAATGAATTTTAGGAGTGCTTTCTCTAGACTTGTGAGGTATGTCAATAGTATTTTGATTGGTATTGCATTAAATCTGTATAACATTTTGGGGTGTATGATCATTTTCACAATATTGGTTCTTTCTAGCCAAGAGCTAGGAATGTCTTTCCATTTTCTAATATCCTCTTAAATATCCTTTTTCATTGTAGTATAATTTTCAGCATATAGATCTTTTACATTCTTAGGTTGATTCCTAAGCATCTCATGTTATTGTAAAGGGCAATAATTACATAATTTCACTCTCAGTGAGTTTTTTGTTTGTATACAAGAATGCAATTGATTTTTGAGCATTGAATTTGTATCCAGCTACACTGCTGAACTTGTTTATTACCTCTAGTAGCCTTTCATGGAGTTTTTGATGTCTTCTATATAAACTATAATGTCATCTGCAAATAGTGATAACTTAACTTTGTCCTCTCCTATCTTTATTACTTTTATTTCACTCTCTTTTCTGATTGCCTGGCTAGTATTTCCAAAAGTGTATTGAATAGGAGTGGTGACAGTGGACATCCTTGTCTTGTTCCTGGTTTTAAAGTGAAAGCTTTCAGTTTTTGTCCCTTTTATTATAATGTCTATTGATTTGTCATAGATGGTTGAGGTAGACACCATCTGTTCTGAGTTTCTGAAGGTTTTTTTTTTATCGTGAACATGTGATGTACTTTATTAAAAGCTTTTTCTCCATCTGTTGAGATGACCATTTGGTTTTTGTTTTTGGCTCTGTTTATGTGGTGTATTACATTTATTGATTAGTATATCTTTAACAATCCTTTCATTCTTGGAATGAACCCCACTTGGTCATGTTTTGTAATCTTCTTGATGGTTTGCTGCACTCTATTTGCCAGTATTTTATTGAGAATCTTTGCATCAGTGTTCATTAGTGACATTGGCCTATAATTCTCCTTTTTGATTGGGTCTTTCTCTGGTTTTGGTATGAGAGTAACACTTGCTTCCAGGAATGATTTAGGGTTGCTTTCTTCTAAATTTCATTTAAGAGTTTAAGGAGTATTGATATCAAATCTTCACTAAATTTCTTGTAGAATTGAGCTGTGAATGCATCACGACCTGTGCTTTGTTTTGTTGGTAAGTTTTTAATTATATTTTCAACTTCAATAGCTGATATTGGGTTATTCAAAATTTCTATATCTTATTGGTTGAACTTTAGTCATTCATATATTTCTAGGAATCTGTCCATTTCCTCTGTGCTTTCCACTCTGTGTGAGTAGAGATTTTCAAAGGTGGTATTCATTATCTTTTGAATTTCCATGGGTTCTGTAGTAATTACCCCCCTTTCAGTTCTTATTGTGTGAATTTGGGTTTTTTTCTTTATTTTTCTTCATAAGGTTTACTAGAGATTTGACAATTTTGTTTATTCTCTCAAAAAACAGCTTTTTGATTGATTAATTCTTTGTAATGTGTTTTTTAGTTTCAATTGCATTGATTTCTGCTCTAATCTGTACAATTTCCTCTCTTCTATGAGCTTTGGGTTTAACTTGCTCACCTTTTTTTAGAAGCTTGAGATGAAGCATTAGGTTGTTTATTTGTGCTCATTCTATTTTTTTGATAGACAGCTTAATGCTATATATTTCCCCCTTAACACAGCTTTCATTGCAACCCACAGGTCACAGTATGTTGTTTTTGCATTTTCATTGTGTTGAAAGTATAGCTTTATTTTTTCCTTAATTTCATCTTTAGACCATTGGTTGTTCAGAAGGTTTTCATTTAATTTCCATGTATTTATGCAGGTTTTGCTGTTTTTTTGCCATTAATTTCCAATTTCAATGCACTGTGGTCAGATATTACACATGGGATAATTTCAATACCTTTGCATTTACTTAATGTTTTTTGGATAATATATGGTCTATTTTGGAGAATGTCCAATGCAAAGCTGAGAAGAATGTCTATTCTAATGTGGTTTGGTGAAACACTCTGTACACTTCTACTAAGTCCAACTGCTCACAGGTATGATTGAGCTCTATTATTTCTTTGCTGATTTTTTGTCTAGTTGATCTATCTCTTTGTGACAATGGGCTGTTAAGGTCCTCTGTTATAATTGTGTTCTTGTGTATTTGATTTTTCAAGTCAATTATTATCTATCATATATAGTCGGGTGCTCCTCTGTTTGGTGCATATATATTTATAACTGTTAGTTCTTCCTCTTGAAAATTTCGATTTGCAAGTATACAGTGTCCTTCTTTATCTCTTTTAATCATTTTAGGTTTGAAGTTCACATTGTCTGCACTTAAAATAGTTACCCCTGCTTTTTTCTGGGTTCCTGTTGCATGGAATACTATTTCCCATCCTTTGACTTTTAATGTATGAGTTTCCTTTTGAGTGAGCTGTGTTTCTTGTATATAGCATATTGTGGGATCATGTGTCTTGATCCATTCTGTCAACCTATTTCTTTTGATAGGTGAATACAGGCCATTTACATTTATGGACATCACTGATATGTACTCACTTGACTTTACCATGTTATGTTCCAGTTGTTTGCTTTCTGATTTTCTCCCTTATTTAATTGCTTATCCTACCTGGTAGTTTCTTTCTGTTGTTGTTTTGGGGATTGTGGTCATTTTTATCTTTATTATGTCTTTCAGTACTCTTTCTAGGGTTGGTTTTGTGGACATGAATTTCTTCAGTTGTTCTTTGTTATGGAACTATCTTGTTTCTCCATTAAATTTGAATGAAATTTTTGCTGGGTAAATCAGTCTGGGTTGAAAGTTGTTTTCTTTCAGGGTTTGAAATACCTCACTCCAAGCTCTTCTTGACTTGAGGGTTTGTGCTGAAAAGTCTGCCATGATTCTAATTGGCTTTCCTTGATAGGTGAGTTGTGTCTTTTTGCTAACAACTCTTAGTATTCTGTTTTTATGCTGTATGACTGAGATCTTAATTATTATATATCTGGGTGTAGATTTATGTTGGTTGTGACTGTTTGGTGGCCTATATGCCTCACTTATCTGCATATCAGCTTCTTTTCCTATGTTTTAGAAATTTTCTGCCATTACTTCTGTGAATATTTTATGTATTTATTTGCATTGACTCCTGCTTCTTCACTAATGCCTAGTAATCTTATTTTCTTGCTCTTGGCAACATCTGAAGTTTCTGGATTTTCATTCATGCTGCTTTGTTATTTTTTAAAGTTCTATCCTTTCATGATAACTAATTGTGATCCTGTCCTCAAGTTCCAAATTCTTATCCTCAGCTTCATTTAAACAAATTTGCATGCTTTGAATATAATTTTTGTTTCTTGGATGTCTCTGAGTTAGTTTCATGAATTCTGATTGTTTTCTATATTGTTCATTCAAGA
>PVLA01013923.1:0-33744 GCA_004027455.1 Hydrochoerus hydrochaeris | reverse complement strand
TAGACAAACATTGAGCCTCCACCGTGCATTGGCATCTCTCGCAGGGGACAGAGGGGAACAGCTTCAGAGGGAGGTCTAGGTTGAAGTTCCGCACAGTGGTGACCGCGGATGCGGATCGGACTAGGGGGAGAAGAGGGGGAGGAAGTGGGGGAGAGAGAGACGGAGGAAGTGGAGTCAGGGAGCGGGGTTGGAGAAGATGGTTGGGCTGGGTATGAGGGAGGCAGCAAAGGAGGCGAATACTCATCCAGAAGGGGGTCTTCCTCTGACACGAGGACCGACGGAGGAGCTGTGGGCGTCTGGCTTGATTGCGCTTTCAGCTTTAGCGCCGCTATGAGTTTTCCTCCCGGAGGTTTAATCCAAGGATGGGAATCATTGATAATATCTATCCAAATCTGCATGTAGACAATTTGATCAGGGTGGGACAGGGGTCCGAAGACATATCGGCGGACCGCCTGTGCCATGGTCATATCAAAGGACCTGATTGGGGGCCAGACCCCTTTGGTCCCTGCGGGCCACTCCTGTAAGACAAAGATCATTAGTCTCCCTTTGTAAACATCTTCCCCGTAGCCTGCTGCTCACCTTTTAAATTCCTTAAAGTGGTCGAGGACCAAGCCTAGAGGAGTAAGCGGTTCCTTTGTTCCCATCTATCCCATGGTCTCCTAGGAGCAATGTTTTGAAGGATGGAAGGGTTAAAAAATTAACAAAAAAGCACAAGGCGCAGACATGGACACACAGACACAAACCAGACACACAATAGACTGCAGTAAAAAAATAACTCCTCACCCAAAAGTTTTTTCTTTTTTTGGTTGCAAGAATTTTAACCAGAGGGCTCCAAAGACAAATGGAGTTAGTCAAGACAGCAAGGCAAAACACAAATACAAAGCAAAATGGGCCGTTAGCCCAAACAAATTGTCCTGTCCTTGCTTGTCAGACTCAGCTCCCAAATCGAGGGCGTCCCCTCTATAAGTGATACCTAGGTATGGTGTGCCATCAAAACCCTCTGGAAGAAGCAAAATTTTACTCATGGTTGTAGGGGTCCAGATGGCCAATTTGGGTCGGTGGGGCTAAGCCTCCATCCCGGACGAGCCCCCAAATGTAATAGGCTAACTAAGAAATAAAAATCCAATCCAATTAATCAAGGGTAAAGGAGTTTTATTTCCAAGCCTGGCGATGCAGTCCCCCGATAACTGGTCCAGAGACTGTGCGCCTTACAACTAAGGGAGCTTGTTTTTATAGAGGAGCAATGCAGCTGATTGGTGGGTAGGCTGATAAGAACACGGGGAGTAAGCTGGTTGGTCATTTTAGGGAGGTAAAATTTCAAAATTTAGGGCGGCAAGTGAAGCGTCATTTCGGGGAAAAGGAAACTTTTCTAAGAAACAGAAACTCACTCCAGAACTTATCTTATGGCTTAGAACAAGGACTTAAATCTAAAATGGCGGCATATATGGAACGAGTTAAATCTAAAATGGCGGCGCATACAGAACAAGATGATGGCGCGGGTAGTTAGTGGATGATCTGAGTATTACATTAAGTTTCTAAATAATCTTTTTTGAGTGTTCTTTATAATATTTCTTTTACCTTTTATTTATCAATTGAAAGGTACACAAATATTTTAAAAAATATAACATATGTAAACATAAAACATAGATTGAATAGAAAATTATGTAAACAGATACAGTAGCATTAACTCAACAAAATGAATTCATTAGATACTTTTCTAATATAACCATAAAAATACAATCCTGTAGTATGATTCACTGGGTCCCTACTGTGTTTGAGAGGGAGAACAGAGCCATGAAGCAAGTATACATCTTCCTTCAGTGTATAATTTTACATAAATTAAAGGCAAGGAAGTTTCTACTGCGAGAATCTTCTAAACATCTTTAAAAATTGTGCTTTGTAAATTTTTAATGACTTTAAGCTTGGTAGTTTAGTAATAGGAGTGATCATCTTTTAAAGGGTGACTGTAGTTATGGAATATGAAAAACATTAGTAAAATCAATAGACAACATTATCATCCATACACAAGTAAAAAGCTTTAGTCTCATCTGCAATTTTTAGTAGATATTGAAGGAAAAAATGTTGTAGCTGTTTTATGAGAGACATGAATTGTGTTATAAATGATACTGATGAAGTGCTGAATCATTGTAATAATGAGACTAAAAATCTATTACTCAAAATATAGCATTTGACTTCAAGAATAAATTTTGCAAGTGGTGATAAATCAAATATCCAGACACAGTTTGTTCTTTGGCCTGAATTAGGCACAGGAAGGGATTTCTGTTGTATTTTCTCATTGACGTCCTTGCTGCAGTTAAGTGGTAGGTTCCCTCATTGTTTAAGTGACGAAGATGAGCTTGTAGCCAGAAGTGAAAGTTCTTTTTTGGTGACTATCGCTTCCTGCATCAAACTTTAACTCAGGAGTCAGTGGCACCGTATTAAGTGACAATCCATAGGACTGCCAAAATAGCTCGTGGAAAAATGGAAACGTCAAAATAAATAGTAGGGTAGGTTTATCTTTAGGGAATTCATCCCTCCACCCACCCTACTGCGAACAATGATACAGAATAATACCGAACTCCTCTTTCTGTTGATTCCTTTATGTCCTACCGTGTGACTGCACAGTATGAGTTCATTTGTCTTTCATTCTAAGTGTTAGGCCTTGCTGCTTCGGTCGGTGTCACTATTACACTCTGGGCCCACCATTAAATAAAACAAGAGTCTCTTGAACGCTGAAGTGTCATCATTGCTGATCCAATGACCCACAGAACTACCAAAGTGACAAGTGGGTGGACCACAGGGCATAGACACAGCAGGCAAGGGGATGATCACTTCCCAGGGGATGGAGTGAGAGACTGATTTCATCATGCGATCAGAATGGCATGCAGTTTAAGACTTATAAATTCCTTACTTCTGGAGTTTCTCAATTAGTATTTTCAGACTACTGTTGATGTAGGTATGTGAACCCGCAGAAGGTGATACTGTGAATAGAGCTTGAACATTTTAGTTAGAAGATTAAAGGTGTTATGCAATCTTAATGTTTAAATCTTTTGATTTTTCTTTCTTTTCTTGAGTATTTTGTTTATCATTCTGTTCATTTGGCTTGACATGTGCTTGGCATTTTTAATACTTAGATAACAGTCCAAAAGGAGATAACAAGCAGTTAAATTTGGTCTTCAAGGAAGACAGGAGTGTAAGAATTTGTGTGCGCTTTTTCATTTGGGAACTAGAATAATAACAGAAAATGATGACAGTAGGAAAGAGGATTCCTAACCTCCTTCTGAGATAAAAATTTCTTCTGGAATTTTAGAGCACTTAACAAATAAACAATATCAGTCAACCAGATTTCTCTTAGGTCAGAAAGGAGAAAAACATTTTAGAAAAAGAGTTGAGATCCAGGATGTGTCTACTGAAAGTTCATATTGTTAAATGGCCTTTGATAAAATCAGACTAATTTCCTCACTCATAGGAAGAGTGCATGTCTGTTTCTCCATGTTGTCACTCACTGTCGGTATTTTTAATTTTTCTGATCTGATAGCTACCACACACTGACTGTCTTCTTGTTTTAAATTCTGTTAATTTGGTGAGGGTCATTCTAAATCTTTCTAAATGGCTGTAACATTTAAATTAACATTTAATATAAGGTGTATGTGAGTCAAATGATTATTTTGTAGTATTAACTTAAAATTATTGAATTGGCTCCTCATGCTTCATTGTGATTTTAAAGTTAAGGTGTTTATTGATTGATTTTCATGCTTTTACTTAATTATAAACTCCTTAAAAAAGAGCATATGTCTTACCAAATTGTATCAGTTACTTCACTCTACTCCTTAATAGCATTTATATTAAATTAAAAAATAAGCAGAGAAGCTTGGTTAAGCCAGTTAAAAAGTTATTGGTGATAAACAGGTATTTAGTGAAAGGTATTGTATATTTTACTATGTTAAATTGAATTCCTTTCAAAGGTTATGGAATTAATCTCTGTTCTATTGTTTCCAGAAAAATGTCTCACAGAAACATTAAAATAATCTCAATTTTGTCTTTTCAGATACAGTGCAAAATGCTTATTTAATTTTATAGCTTTCTCCACTGAGATGGGATCAATATTTTATTTTATTGAGGGCACATTTTAGGGCAATAATATTCTTTTTTGACAAAGCAGTTTATTGAAACTTGAATAAAGGACCCAAATCCCCACCCCCACCTTACTCATCCACTGCAGTTTTCAAGTTAGTGATTTGTGAATGAACTCAGGGAGTCAATTAAAGTTTTTATCTTTCTGGAATTAATGAAGCAGACTGAAAAAAATAAATAATAGCAACTGCTTCACTTGGCAGCCTGCAGGAAGGTTTGTAATTCTCATCCGTGGTCTCTAGACTGAAATGGTTTATGCATTTAATGAAACGGAACCTTGCTTTCTATCCATTTGAATTTCCTCTAAAATTACTTTATACCTGGCATTTCACTTCATGGCAACTCCCTAAGATTTTTCTTTTTCTTTTCCTTTTTATTTTTTTCCTTAAAATCTCTATTCTGGTATTATCACTTGGTTGTGCCTTGATGTAACATTTCAGTCCCACTTAATTTTTTTTAGTAAATTAAATAAGAAAAAATGGTGTAAGAAAGATAGAAAATTCACATATTCCAAATACCCAGAAAAAATTATTCTTTGTTGATGCTTTAACCAGAGGTTAGGGCATAAATCAGATGGTTTGTGGGTTTAGAAACATGCTTTTACTTTTGGATGTAACGTTTCCTGCATTCTTATAACCTCCAGGAAATGTTTTTAAGTAGCAAAAGAATCTATAAAACATTTGACTTCCCCCAGTTTATTTCTCTTCAATGTATGTTTTAAGAATAAAAATTTTAAATTGAGCATGATGGCATATTCTATAATCCCAGCACTCTGGGGGCTGAGGCAAGAGGATCACAAGTTGGAACCTAGCCTAGATAATTTAACAGTTTAGTGAGACTTTTTCTCAAAATAAAATAAAATAAAATAATAAAAAAGTAAATAAGAGGACTGGGAATGTAGCTCAGTGTGAAGGTCCTGGAATCAGCCCCCCTCACCAGTAACACATTTAAAATAAAAGAATAAAAATTTTATATAGTTACAAATATATCTACTTATGCGATTACTCTCAACCATCAACTTTAATCATTCATTAATTCAAAAAACATTTACTCACATATACTATGCATCAAAAAAGGATGCAGAAAGGGTATTATCTGCCCAGAGCATCCATCATGCAGTTGAGGAAACAGGACAATGTCTTGCGACAGGTAAATGTTCTAAGTGTTCAGAGGGTGGAGGGGGGCTGGAATGCTACAGTAAACCTGTTAATGTAAGCCCTGTTAGGATGAGTACAGGAGGAACATTCTGAGTGGGACCAGGTGACTCGAGTTTGGAAATTAGGGAGGAGTTAATCTGTGAATGTGATAGAATTTACAGATCCTGGGTTTTGGTAGGGAAAGCAGGAGCTAGAGCAAAGAACTAGATAGATGGTGATGGGGCAGTTTGCTTTTATCAGAAAACTCAGGCAAGGTTAGATCACCTGGTTGGAGCTCAAAGATAGAGAAGATGATTAGTAAGAGATTAGAGAGAAATCATGAAAAGTCCCTTTTGTTAGTATGAAGGTGACATTGAAGGTCAAAGTAATAGGGAAGTGACATGAACAGCTTATGTTTTACTAAAATCATTTTATAATGGGGGAATTTATAAAGACATATCAATTGACTTATGATTTGAACATAAACAGGCTGCAGGTTCAAAATTTTAAAAAAGACTAAATTTTTTGTTTTGTTTTTCGAGACAGGGTCTTATTATGTAGCCTAGGCTGGCCTTGAACTCAAGGTGATCCTCCTGCCTCAACCTCCTTAGTGCTGGGATTGCAGGTATGCACCACTGTGCCCAGCTAAGACTAAAAGTAAGATGCAAGTTGAACTAGGACAGCTATTTATAATAAATGAGACAAAGGTCAATCATTTCAATATTTAAAGTTCATTTAAGTTGAGAACAATAGTGCTAAGAAGATATATATAGATAAGTGAGACACTAATAGATAATTAGGAAATAAAATAGATGAATAGACTTGTCAGTATGTAAATTAAAATAATGAGGAAGACTCACTTCTTGTTTGTCAAATTAGGAGATTTTGAAAAAGAATTACAATTAGATTATTGTAGGCTGATGAACAAATAGAATAAAAGAAATTTCCATACACTGCTAGTGGCATTATAGATCAATGTAATAGTTATGGATATAGCTGTGTCCTGGACTTGCAAATTTTCCATAGTCAATGATGCATGAGTCCCTCATCTTGGAAACTGAGCTAAGGAAATATAGTAATCTGCAGAAAAGAATAAAATAATATTCCTTAGGCTATTTCTGATGCTTAAATGTGATAATTTATTCAAACAGTACATTTCTTGGCACATATATGCACAAAATGAAGGTGGACATTATAATTATGGCACAAATACGGGGCATAAATGACACATTGAAGGTCACTTCTAGTAGGTCATTTGGAATTTTGTGCTACAGAGATATCAAATTTAATTTCATTCACTCTATTATACACTTGTAAAACCACTCTCAGGAAATAATTGACAACCATCATAAAACGATATGCTTTTTGAGACATTTTTGTATACAGAAGGATCCTTTTATGATATAAATAATATTGCACTTGGTCATTAATGAAGAGTGAAAAAAGTCTGAAGAGAAACCTGAAATTAAAAATATACAGTATAGAGATTAATAAAAAAAGGAGAATCATGCAGTAGATTCTGGGACAAATATGTACTGTTACCTGAAATTATCTTAAAATGCAAGAATTAAGGATAAACTCGAGGCAATTTTTCTTGTGGTCAGGAGGTTGTAACCTAGCTGGAAGCAAAGGAGTAGAGAGCAGAATTATAACTGAATGATGGATAACGGCTTAAATTGCACTTTTGGAAACTGCATGTTGTCTGAGATTTGGGACAAGACTTTTTTTTTTTGTAACAATTTTCTCAAGCCTAGAATTGCATAAGGAATCAGCCTAACTCAAATTACCCAGCAAATGGCAATTGACATTTGGCAAAATATACACAGTTGCAAGTTTCACTGTTCAGGGCTAATTTTTCTTTTGAAATGCATTTGTTCTAAAGAACTGCGATGTGCTCAGCATGTTACATCCTATAAAGTGGAAGAGAAAAATTGAACTATTAGAGTGGCTCCCTTCTCTGTACTTACCAGAAAAGAGCATACCTGCCTTATTTGTTAGAACTCAATCACTGCCACCCCTGAGTTATTTTGAACTAGAAATGCACCCAGGGTGAACAAGAATAAGGGAGAGGAGAAGAAATTATTGGTCTTCTGAAGCTTCTCCATTCCTCCTTTCTTCCCTCCTCTTCTTCTCTCCTTCCACTTTCTTCCTCCTTCCTTTTTCCCTTCTTCCTTTCTTTCAAAATTTCACTTTTCCCTGGTTTAGCTGATCCCGTTCTGAGTTAGTCTTTGTGCAGCATGAGCTTGAGCAGAGACAGCTCTGGTATCTCTAAGGGTGTTGGGAGACATGTTGATGCAAGGTTCTTGTGACATGAACATATACTTTAGTGTGACACAGACCTGGTTTATTCCAGCTCTACTGCTTATTAACTGTGTGAAATTGTAGAAGTTGTTGAATTTCACTGTGTCTCAATGATGTCCATATGAACTGGGTTACATAAGAGCTACTTGACAAGGTGGTGGTAAAGCTTTCTCCATATAGTAAATATTTAATGTTTGTTGCTAAGTATTTTTATATCTCCTTCTAAGCAGAGAAACCAAAAACCTCTTGAATTTTATGAGTGAAATTTTCATGCAGATAGTAAAATGCTTATCAGTCTCTCTTGTCTTTGTGTATGTATGGCTCAGATAACAGTCACAGAAACTCATTGCTCAAGTATAAACATCATCTTTGCAATTTCAGCTTCCAAATGCCTACCATGCCTTTTATCTCCTATTTATAAAAGCATGTCAGAATGCCAGAAATTTAAAGCTGCAATATTCTATAAATAATCTTCAGTGCAATCTAACTTACTTTTAGAGAGGCAAACTTCTGTACCTTGTTATGAAAGTTAGTGACTTTACACCACACACTGACCACTGGTGACGCACTGGTCTGCTGAAGGAATGTCCTGGCTGTGACCTGCTGGAGTGGAGGATACCTGCAGATTTCTCTTGGCAGCAGTTTTTCCATAAACAGTTACACTGAGTGCCTTTGATGGAAGAGGAGAACAGCCGAAGTTTGGAGATACAAGTTTTGTTTTTTGAGGGATTATTTGGAGGGGTTAACTTTTACAGTTTAAAGAAAATAGACGGGAATGGGAATTCAAGTAATAAAATTAGAAACTTGGAAAGTAGATTAAGACGCCTGTTGTCCCAGATCTCCATTCCAAATACATTTTTAAATCAGGGAAAGGAGGGGATAGTACAATAAAAGGGAGGCAGAAGATTTAATCTTAGTATTTATGTTATAATTTTTAGAAATTTGTAAGAATAAAGATTGTAAAAACCTTTGTATAAAATCTTTACTCTCAGATTTTTGTTTAGTATAAAAGGAATGATTTTTTAAAATAATTTTACATACCTCATATAGATGGGTAACACATAATAATGAATAGCTTATGTTCTGCTGTCATTATGAAGTAAAAAATTGATGTCTAGAAAAACTTCCTGCATCTCAGTTGTCTTACTTTTCTCATCTGCTAATTAAGGTAACTAATTAGCTGGTATTAGCTAGTTTTCTTAAGATTGTTTCCATGAACATAACATTCAGAGAGGAGTCCTGCAGTTTTATTATCATGTAATTTACAAACAGGAGTCCACAGTTCTTCCAGAGGCCAAGGCCAGCGTGGGAGTGTGAAGGAGCTGTGGACCAGCTCTGGAGCGAATCCCTTAAACTGGTTGCTCCAAACAGTACAAAGAGATGAACGTGTGAAAACACTTTTCAGATCATTGAATTACTGAATCGTATTCTGATATCCTTAAGAAACAGAACCATGCAATAATTATGAATTCGAAGAATTATGAGTCCCAAGAATGAAATTAACAAGAATAGCAGTAGCAATGTTTTTGTTATCTAATTTTAACTTGAAATGAGGCTGATTCCTTAACAGTTTATTACTTTTTAGGCTTATTGTTCCCTTATGTAACTAGGATGTTGCTCCAAGTGTTTAGTATGGGAAATAGAGAAAAAACGTCTTCCGGAGAGAATCTGTCCAATTAGACAATTCAGTTACAAAGCAAATAAAGCTTTAAAAGTTACTCATTTGTTAGTTACACTTAGGAATCTATTTCTCTTTATACAGGATACATTATGTGCTGACTTATTAACTGACTTTTGGCCTGCTTGCCTACTCTCTCATTCCCTCTGTTCCCCTCTTCCTCCCTCCCTTCCTTATTTTCTCTCTTCCTTCTTTCTCTCCTTCCTTCCTCCCTTTCCTCTGCCTTCCTCCTTTCCCTCTCTTCATCTTCCCCACCTCTAAATATTTCTTAAGACTAGACATCATAGAAAGAATTTTCATTGTGCATTTACTTTCGTCTCATAATCTCAGCTGACAACCTTTTCTAAAGTCACTACTTTGACAATGACATGTAGACAAGTTTGATTTCTACATGTGCTAGTTCTGACCACTCTTGCAGAATCCTTACCATATTTTCTGTTGTCTGCTGGTTATCTGACTATATTTAATATTATAGTTAGTATTCACTAGTGATAGTTACTGACTTTGTCAACTTGATAAGAAATGCCCAACTGAATTGGCTCGGCATAGTTCTGGGTGTGCAAGACCCACTCTAGCCGGATCCTTTGGATCTCCAGTGCACAGTTAGAACTTTTGCACTCTTCTGCACCTGACTGTGGGTGGCCACTGTTAGCCAATCTTGAAAATCCTTATATATTTGTATATGTTGCATTAAATTTGTTTGCCTAGTAAGCAGTGACTGATTCACTAAGTTAAACTCAAAGTAGATGTGTTATTTGCGTCCAGAGCTACTTTTCTCATCCTTATTTCAGTTAGTAGTTATGAACCTCCCTGCACCTGGGCTCTAGGCTTTGTGTCGACTTTGAGAATTTCCTCTCTTGCTCTCCTCATCCAGTAAAACATTTCCTCTAAGTTTCATATTTATTTATTTTAAAACATTCCTTAGATCATTATAAAGCTAGATTTTACCTCTTACCTATATTATTTGGACTTTTTAAAACTTATTTCTTTACCTACACACTTTTTTTTTTTGGTACTGGGGATCGAACTCACGAACTTGTGCTTGCCAGACAGGTGCCTACACCACTGAGCTAAATCCCAGCCCCTCTACCTTACACACTTGTATCTAATCCACTGTATATATTATTGCCAGGTAAATCTTAGAAGCTTAGGATAGTAGCTCTCAGAAAAACACTTTACAGAGATATGTTCGGTCAAGTGGATGCTCTTTAGTTCTCTCTGTATTTCAATACAAATCTGTACTTAAAGAATTGTACTGCTGGCCTTAGTCTTTAAAAGTAATATATTTATTTTGAAGTATTTTTTTCTTTTCTCCTCTTTTTTACTTTCTCTTCTTCCTTCTTTTGAGGTGAAATCTGTCTTTCTTCCTCTTCTCTTGAATGCCCATCCCCTGGGAACAGATCTAATTCCTCTTCCATAGGTCAGAATATCAAGATCTGTAGATAGTTGTTTTGTGTCACAGTACAAAAGCTCTCTATTAGGTTAGGTTTAGAAGCTGTCAGGAGCATTTATTTTAAATCATACTGTTGCCAACTTCAGTAGAAGATAGTGAATTGTTACACCCATCTCTGAGTCCAAATTCTGGCTGTTTAAATTTTCCTACTTCCTTTTTGCTTTCTTTTTTGAGAAAGGGTAGAGCTCTAAGATGAGGAACTTCCAAAACATGTATTGTGAACTCATACATGTCTTAAATGATTAAAAGTACAATGTGAGAAATATCACTTGCATCTTATACCAGTCATGCTTTATTATATTTCATAACTAATTCAAACATGCCTGATTATTTAAAAATGTTTAAATGTTATATATATTAAAATATCTTTATCACAAGGCAGTTTTGTACTTTATATTGAATGACAAAAAATACAGCCGGGAAATTTGTTATTTGATAAAGAGGACAGAGCATATCCAAATTCAATTTCATTTTTAGACTTCGATTTAATCTGATTAGTTAGAAAATATGTCCTTTTGGTAGCTCCCTAGGTCATAAATATTCTGCATCTCATATTTACTTTTATCAGCAGAAGGGAAAATAATTATAGTAAAAAAACTGAATAAATAAAAGAAGTTTTATGTCTAAGTGATTTGTTTTTCAATTCCCCTTGAATCAAAAAAGGTTAACTGTGTTTTGTATGGAAAATGAAATTCTGATTTTATATTACTTTATCTAGGTGGAACATTCTTCATTCCTTCAGCTGTTATTCATGCTATATAATTTCAAGATCCTGCATTGCCCTGATTCCTTTCCTCTGAGAAAGACTCATTTTGCTTATAACCCTGCAGCAGCTGCTGCCGGTGCCCACCAAGTCCCCAAGGCACTTGTAGGTCCCATTCATAGCAAGTGCACTTGCGATTCCTCGCTACGGGCTTTTCTTAGTCTGACACTTTCTGAGTCATTTTCCTCATCTACTTGCACTTAAATCCTAGTTTCAAGGCTTGCTTATGGGAAAAGCTGGCCCAAATTACCCCGTGTAAAATATGTTATGTTCTTTGTGCTCAAGTACAGTCTTTTCCTTGAATCTTAAGGGGCAGGCTATCGGGAGGGGAGGGAGAATAAAAATCAAGATATGTTAAGTACACATACCTCCTCCTGATTGAAGAGGAATGTAAACCTCATACACTGCAAACATGTATTAATAAAATTTTAAAAAAGATACCCAAGGTGTTCAGTAAGACGTGTTAAGATTTATTTTTTAAAGACATCTGGTTCCAAAGACAGAAGGAGGGGCTGAGGATGTTGCTCAGCAGCGGAGGTCTTGCCTTCCATGCACAGGTCCTGTTGGTTTGATCCCCAGTACCATAAAAAACAAAAAAGGAGGAAATAATTGAAGAAGTTTCTAACAATGGAATGGTGGGGTTAAACTTGTTTGTGGAAGAAGCATTTAAGAAAGACAAGAATTAAGGGACACCTCCTCTTGTCTGTGTCCCAAGCAAGACGTGGTGACAGTCTATAATGACAGTAGTGTATGATAACCCTACTTAAAAAAGCATCGCCTTGGGAGAGGCTCAGGATTGACAGGACTTGGTTACTGATATTAGTGAGACATGGAAGAGGAGCAAGTAATGGGACAATGTTCACGCCATCATCTTTTTAAGGGAGAGAAATCTTTGAGGGATGGAGAGAGCAGCTTTTTGTTTTTAACATGTTGTATTATGTTTGATATATTTATATGAGCCTGAAGAAACATATGCTGTTTTAGAGGAAATGTAAATAAAACATGTTTATGAAGCAGATATATGGCATATTTGTTCAAAAGTGTCTTCACTTTCTCTCCCTAACATCTGTCATCTGTGTCATTTTTATGTTAGTTGTTTGAATTTTTTCTGTGTCACATTTATATTAGCTGTTTTGAATTTTTTATGTTACTAAAATTATTTCATGATATAGTCGTTTGGACTAATTCCCATTCGCATAAAAACAGACTAGTTTAGGCATCAACAAATGTGAAGCCTGTATCTATAAGATGTTTGAAATGAATAAAATCATTACAATGTGAGTGAAAGAATGGAGGATATACACAGGATAGTTAAAAATAACTGCAATTGAAGCAGAACACTTACAAGCTTTTAAAACTTTCCTTTAACTTTTGTAAATAATTGTCAGGTATCATTTGAAATAAAGATTAATTACCTTATAAAATCATTTCATTTTTTTCTCTTTTCAGTATGTATTCACTCACATGCTTAGTACTTGTTAATGAACAAAAAAATTAAAACTTCTTGCCCTCCTGACGCTTGTACTGTAATGAAAATGGGAAAGGAGAGGAGATAAAATATAATGAGAATGACAAATAGTTATTTAATATGATAGATACTGATACATGATCTGGATAAAATAAAGAAGTTGATCATTGTTAGGTGGGAATATAGGGAGTAGGAGGTTAATACTCAGTACGAAGTTAGAGCTTGCTGAGAAAAGGAACCTAACAATTACAGTTGTCTTCTCTCTATGTAGGGAATATCCTGGATTGGTTCCAGGTCCTTTGAGGATATCAAAATCCAGGGATGTTCAAGTCCCATATAAAATGCTGTAGTGTTTGAATATGACTTCTATAAATCCTCCTGTATCTGTCATCTCTCTTACCTTCTCTAAGGTATTTAGAATACCTCATGTAATGTAAATGCTTTGCAAAGAGCTGTTATTTATGGGATAATGTCAAGAAGAAAAGGTTGTTAGGTGTTTGATACAGGTACAATTCTAATTTTTTTCACATCATTTGGATCTGTAGCAGTTGAATTCATTGGTATGGAACCCGTGGATCCCATGAGTCAATTGTGTTTGTAGTAAGTGAAACAGTAGTCAGGAGAGTATCTACTCACACAGGTGGAAACGTTCTAGGCAGAGGGATCAGCTAGAACAAGGGCGCTAAAACAGGAGCCAACCTTGGGTAGTAAAAATTAGCAAGGAAATTGAGCAAGTGAAGACAGCTCCCGGGCATCAAGCAAGGCAGGGTCTCATAGGATGTTGTTAAGAGCTTTATTCTCACTGTGAATAAGATGGGAACAGCAAAGCCTAAAAGCAGAGCAGAGTCCTTTCTGAGTTATATTTTGAAAGGGTCATTCAGTCATCTGTACTGAAAAAAGACCATTCAATAGCAACTGTGGAAGCAAGAAAAGCATGTACAACCCTTTAAAAACTGCCCAACTGAGAGACAGCTGGGTGGGTTTGGGTCAGCATTGTAGAGGTGGAAGAGGTGAGAAGTGACTGGACTTGCCATATGTTTTGAAGTAGTGACTGAAGAATTTGCTGGTGGCTTCCATCTCAAATATTAGAAACAGAAGCGTCAGAGATACCTTTAAGGTTCTTGGCTGGAGCAAGCAGTAGTGAGATGGAGTTGCCTTTCACCACAAAAAGAATACAATAGAGTAGAAGGTTAGGGGTGGGCTAAGAATCAAGGATTTAGGCTTTGACATATTAAGTTTGAACTACTTATTAGATAACTAAAAGGTTAAAAATAAAGGAATTCTGAGTACCTGAATGTGGATAATTCATGCAAGTTTAACAGTTTTATCATTTATTTGTTTGTTTGCACAAAATAAATAATAGTCTATTTATTGCTTTGAGAGGATTAGAGCAATATGATTATAAGCATGAACTAGAGTGAGTATGACTTACAGATCAGTGAGATTAGGTGTGCTGAAAGATACTGTACAAAAGAGAATTTGAAAAAATACATAGAAAATAATTCACTTCAAGGGAAGAGGTAAATAAAACAAGCTTGACCCAATGAGAAAGCATCAGTTGTCAAACCAGAGAGACAATACTGCCACAGAATAGTTTCCATCTCTCATATTTGTCCTAGGTCACTTTCTTCCTTCTTTTGTTCTTGTTTCCTTCCATGATAGACTCACTTTTGGACATAATGAGAGGAAAGACTATGAATAAAAAGTGAAAGAATTACTTCCCTTAAACTTCCACAAGACAGTAGTACAGAAGAGCTTAGGGCATGGACTCATTCCTAACAAGATTGTTACAGATGAAAGGAGGGATTCCCACATTGATATGGAAATTCTGAGAAGTCCTGGTTCTGTGCGTGTTCAGCTTATCAGCAGCGATGGAAAAAATTTTGATGCAAGAAGTACCAGCACTGTCATGTGCGGGGCACTTGGGAACTCTGGGGTGTGTGGTGGTACCTGGGGGAAGTGGTAACAGGACCTAGAAAACATGATGGTGTCCAGTCACCACAGAAGTGTTATGGAGTGAATATTTGTCCCCCTCAATTCATATGTCAGAGTCCTAACTCTCAATGTGATATTAGTAGGTAAGGCCTTTGGGTAATGAAGTCATAGTATGATGATGGATTCCTATGAATTGGATTAGTGTCCTCACAAGAAGAGATGTAAGATCCACCCCACCCCCTGACATACCTGCTGTGAGCACACGGTGGAAGAATAAAATCTGTAGCTTGGGAAGACGGTCTTCTCCCGACTATGCTAGATCCTGGTCTTAGACTTCCATCTTTCAGAATCACCAGAAATAAACTTCTGTTGTGTAAGCTATCCAGTTGGTGGCATTATGTTACAGCAGCCAACTGGACTAAGACAGTAGGATCCCAGGCTTGTATGGTATTTCCACTGGACACTCATAGCAGCTCTTGGTGCATGTGTATGTGTGTGCCCCATGGACTCTTGGGTCCACAATGTCAGATGGATATGAAAACTAGAAGTGTATAAGTTTTGACTACAAAAATAATTCAGTTTTGGCCTCACTATAGGGTGGGCTAAAAATGTGGATTCAAATGTATTACTTTTTGTAAAAAGCAATATATTTTTGATTATATTGGTTATTTAGAACAGGATATCACGGGAACAAAAATGATGTGAACCATTTCTGAAGATGCATAGGTGCTGCACACAACTTATTTCATAATACGAGGCATCCTAGACTCACTGGATACTGGATATGGAAGGCAAGTCTTGATTATAAAGATGATGATTATGGTGATGTCATTGATGACCGCAACTTCTTACAGAGTAGTAGTATATCAAGTTAATTGTTTTACATACACTATGTTGTTTAATTCTTACAGAAATTCAACCCTGACATCTTTACACAGTTTTACAATTTTTCATTTACAAATGCGGAAACTAAATATCGGGTAGATTGAGAAGCTTGGCTGCAAAGATTATGCCGTGAAGCTACACAGCGGCCAGTCAGTGGCCTTGAAGTCCACTTTCTTAACATCTGCTAAGCCAACTATTACTTCTACAATATTACGTAGCAAATCATCCCAGAATTCAAAAGATTAAATTACCAATCTTTATTTTTTCATTCTTAAGTTTAGAGGATCATTTTCTGGGTAGTTCCGTTTCAGGCTATGAGTCAGCATGGTTTGGTTTCATTTTAGGAGTAGGTTTCCATCTGTTCATAAATTCTACTGTGCATGGAGTAGGAGTATGATTTTTTCATGGCTTTCAGAGGTGTCTAGCCAGAACACGTGTTTATAAGTGTTCCACTCATGTCACAGCCACGTCCATTTCAGAGAAACTTAGAAACTTATGGGAAGAACTGAGAAATTATATGATTAAGGTAATAGATTCATAATTTTATAAGAGAAATAGCACAATGAATTGAGAACTATAGTTCACTTCCCACAATGGTGTACCATACTACTTTCCTGTTGAAAGAAAGTTGTCACTACTTCAAATACGGGCACATGTTAGTTGTATTATCCATTGACGGTTTGGAAGTGCTATCTTTCTAAATGAATAGCTGCAAAAACAAAACAAAACAAAACAAAAAACATTAGGTTTTAATGTATGTTTAAAATTTTTCCAGGTATTCTAGTTTGTAAAGCACAAAGGCACATCTTACACTTCTGCATATATGTCTTTCTCTGTGAGTAAGGAGAAATTAAATTTAAACATTACCAACCTTGTCCAAATTGACTCATGTAAAGTCTAGAAATTGTTTCCCACCCAGTCCTAGTATTGCTAACTTCATGTACGCAAGGAAATTTCTGCCATTAAACTTTTCTATATATGATTAGGAAAACAACTGGCTGATTCACTAAAATTGGAAGAACCGTGTGACCCAAGAAATTGTTTTATTTCACAGACACCAAAAATGTTTCTACTGACCCCCTCCCCCATGCTTTGAGATGGCTTCATGCAGATAACGCCGTAGTTTATGGCTCTGCAACTCAATCCTGCTTGCTTATTTAACCTCCAAATTCTGTTTTTGAAATACCCTATGAAGCAAATGCTAATAATTCAGAATTGTTGAATTTGGATCTTGACAGTAAAGAGGTCCACATGTCAACATTTATCTGGTCTTTGGGACACTCTTCCTGCATAATCTTTCCAGGGAGTGTCTGATGTTTGAAGAACCTCCTGAGTCAATTTAAAACTATTTTAAAGGAGAATTGTGACATAAACTTGTGTGTTTTATTTGTATTTTTAGCTTTCAAGGGGTCCTTTTCAAGAGTGCACCAGGTGGCGCTGGAAGTAGCTATAATAGCAGACAGTTTCTTGCAGAGAGAAGGCTTAGTTTAGACATTTTACATCTTTAACATTTCTTTCCCACCTTCTATCAGAAGCATCCATCAGGGGGCTGTTAAAGCACTTGAGCTATATCCTGTGAAAAACGGTTCACCTTTAATAGCCAAGAGCAAAAGTCAGTCAAAGGTGGGTGACCTTTTCTTCTATTATGTAGCTCAGAGGAGGAACCTGCCTTTTGAACTTTGGCAACTTGGCTCCTTCCTCCACACAGTTCTCTCAGTGGCAAGTGTGTGATGGCCCAGCATGCAAGTTAATTACTTCTCATTGTAAAAAACTGTAAAGTTCCCTTTTCAAAACATTGCACAGTGAGTGGTATGGAACATTTCTTCAAAAATTAGATAGCGGTTCAGGAACAGGGAAACAGCTCCTCTTTTCATTTCTCTTTGAGCCTGTGGATGGTTCCCAGCCGAGGACCTGCTTAAGACCCATTTTATAGGCAAAGAAGCTGAGGCTTACAGAAGCATAATTTGTTTAAGGTTGCACAGTTGCTAAAAGGCGGAATCAGGGTTCTCTGACTATAAAATACCTTTGTAACAACTGCAACTCTCTAGGGCTTCTCTCATGTACCTGTGTGCTGGGATTGGATCACACCCAGCCAAACAGAAATCCACAACTGGGGATTAGATACTTCAATGTTAAATTCAAAACTTGTTAGATATGTGTGTGTGCATGTACATTTTATGAGTGGGGTCTGAGCCAGAGATGATTCAAAGGACAGTGTGATTCCCCAAACTATTTCAAGGTCAAAGGTCTAGAAAATCAAGAATAAAATAGAAAAATAGTTTACTACAAGTGAAGCACTTGAGTTCATATCCTGATTACACCTTCTTTGATATGTGATCTTTGGAAAGCCACTTGCTGTATCTAAGTCTCACTTTCCCCATCAGTAAACTAGAGACTTACATGTCCCCTAGGTGAGGAGTCAGGGAGATAACATGTACTATGTATGGTACCAACGTCTGATAATAGCCAAAGTCACACACTTTTAGGTAACTTCCATTTCCTATAATAAAATGTATGCTTGTGTGTATTTAGGGAAAGAGGGAGAGATGCTTACTACATTATTTTACCCATTATGGGTTTGATATTAGTTAAGTCTAAAAATCAGGAGTGAAAAATATTTATGCTTGAAATAATTTTTCTTAGACCACAAACATACCTGATATATAAGGTTTCTAAAAAAGGCATCATTGGAATGTGTTTTTTTTTCTCCTTGGTAAAAGAACAATTCTGTTATATAAATTTTTATTTTAGGGAAGAGCGATAGTGATACTAAATGAAACGTGGATAGCTTATTTCTTGTATTTAGCCCTTTGTAGACAATGTAATTTTTTTGATATTTCAAAAAGCAAGAAAAACTCAACTCTAATTTAAATTAGAAAACTATATACATATAATCAGTCGGTACTTATAGGTAGCCAAGTACTGAAAACTGTGTGGTGGTATTTTAAATTTGTTTGGGTACATATTATATTAGAATTCCTTGTTCAGAGTACTCTTTTGTTCTTTCCACGTTTATTTTCTATAATATTGTTCATTTGATTTTAGAAGATAGACTATTGTGATGGGGTATGAAAAATACTATAGATGCCCTAGGTATAGCAGCTACTCTTTGATACCTAGATTGTTTTCTGCGCAGTCATGACTGACTGAAAGAATTGCGAAAAAGGCTATTCGGTGTCTCATTCTAGGGGATAGAAATCAAGCAGAGTGTGAAACAGAAATAGTCCCTTTTTTCATGGAGCTCATTGTTAGATCAATTTTCACATTTTCTCCTTTATTTCATTATGCTACTGACATTAGATCTCTTTGAATAAATATAGCTCCAGGGTTTGTAATGCAATTGGTGTATATTATATTTTTGACTACTTCTTAATATAACACCAAGATCCAAGATCACATTAAAATAATATGATTTTTAAACTAGTTATGAGTTTCATTAATACAAAAAGATCCTGTATGTGCCAGAAATTCTCTTTTTTTTCAAATTCCCAAGGCTAATTCATGTGCTAAGAGAGGTCATTTAATTTGACATATTTCTCTGACTTTGACAAAACAGATCTTCAAATAATATGAGAAATTCTTAGCACCGGGCAGCTCTGCTGTGCTTTAGGATTTAGCTACTTATTCAACTTTTGGCAAGAATTTCTGATATATCAGCTGAACAGATTTGACATTCTATGTTTTTGATACCATAAAATCAGGTTGCCCATACCTGTGTTTTTGATTCTATAATTTCATCAGTCACATTTACAGCTGTTCTTTGGCTTGGGTATGGACAAATGTCTGTTGCTGCTGATTCATGGTCATCTGGCTTAGCCTCAGAAAGGACAGAGTAGAATTTTATAGAGCACTTTGGCATGTCTGTCTCCTTCATTTCTCATAGGCCCTGGCATAAATAATTTGTTAGGCACAGAATGTGCTAAAATATAAAGAGGAATGGCTGATGAGAAACTGAATCAAGAGACATTATTAAGTGTGGACAACTTATGGAAGATTAAGGGTGGCAATAATTTGAAGGTGATCTGATAATAGAAATGGAGTCCTTAAATACAAGAATAATGCAGTAAGAGTTGCCTTATAATGGTATCTTGAAGTAGTGCCTTGGTAAGTTAACATGGGTGAAAATAGGAGGCCATAGTACATAAATAATAACACAGGCATGCAGTTAGCCTTTAGTAACTACCTTAATATTTCCTAAGTAGAGTACAAGCAGAAATAAAAAACAGTAACATTTATTCTCTCAAATTTTGAACAATTAGAAATTCTACATATTTTTTCAAGAAAAAAAATATAGGAGGAAGCTCAATATTCTAATTTTCAACTTCCATTATCCATCCTGGGTTTCTTTATTCTGTTTCATTAAGGGCAGCCTCTATTCATAATTTAACATTTTAGAAGTACTTTTAAATTTCTGTAACTAAATATTTTTATTTGAAAGAAGAATTTTATATAACCCATGGTAATATCTATCTATCTATCTATCATCTATCTATCTATTGGTATAAATTTGCTTAATATAACACAATTCATCCTTACTAGCAGCAATGCAAATTAAAAAATTACACATTTTTTGTTATCAGTTTGCTTGGAAATTCAGCAAACCTCTCCTTTATGCATGTAGTTAACAATTACCAAATGTTTCAGAATGACTTTGAAAGGCTGATGAATATTTGTTTTGACCTTGTCCTTCAGAGGTCCCCTTATATTCCACTCCTTCAATTCTTTTATTATCATAAAAGATATTTATAGTCACATAGACCACCCACATCATGCCTAGGTATTTAAACTGATAAAAAACTTAGGAAAACACGAGACAGGGTTTTTCATAGCAAGCACTGGTACCCCTCTGCGTTTCTTGTTGAGGCATATGTTCACTAAAGAGGCAAAATAAAACTCCTGCTAATTTTCATTATTTTATAATAGCTTTCTGGCTCAGAGCTCATCACATCAAATGTGACTAGTTTGAATTGAGATGTGCTGTTTGCATAAAATCTACGTTGGATTTTGAAGATTAAGACAAAAGGAATACAAAATCTCTTAATAGTGCTTATAATGATTACATCTTGAAATACTATTTTTGAAATATTGAATTAAATAAAATACATTATTAAAATTATTTCATTTGTTTTTTAATGGGATACTTGAAAAAATCTGAACCATACAGGTCACATGTTTTTTTACAACAGTACTGATCTGAATGAAACATTCTTGCAAATAGCTACACAAATAAGTGACAATTCCAATTGCCAGATTTCTTTTGGCTCTGTCTTCACTGAAATGCTGTATTTGTTGGAATACAATATGTGCCCCTTCACTCCTACTGCGGCAGTCCCCCATGTCATTAGGTAAGAGAGCAAAAGCATCTGCTTGAAGTAAATAAAAATGTCTACTGACTTCCATGGCCACTAAATAGGGGAGGAAAAAAAAGCCCATACAAGAAGAAGAGGCAGCTGTTCCTACATTTTAAAAAGACTCACTGATTCATTTTTAATTGGCTTGTACTCGCTCTGTCTTGCCAGATCTGTCTCAGTTCAATGCATTTGAGGTCTGTGATAATCCTTGAGGATGACCTAGTCTGCTAAGGACCATCACATTTCACTGAACTCTGAATCCTGGGAAAGATACACTGATCTACATAATGTTAGCAATGAAAATATGAGACCCTAAGGAGAAGGGTCTTTTCTTGTTTTCCCTTTTTCTTTTGATGCATCCTTTATTTCTATTGCCTTTATTCTAATGAGTTAAATGTTGAAACAGTCAATGTTCA
The DNA here is from genome assembly GCA_004027455.1 of Hydrochoerus hydrochaeris. Lineage (NCBI taxonomy): Eukaryota > Metazoa > Chordata > Mammalia > Rodentia > Hydrochaeridae > Hydrochoerus > Hydrochoerus hydrochaeris. The sequence goes on along the minus strand of PVLA01013923.1, from coordinate 12,224 downwards.
GCCTTCTCAGACTAGAGCTATGGAATGTTGGATTGAACTCAGGAATAATCAAACATAAAGAGCATATTTTAATTGAACATATGTGTCAGAAACTGGAGGCTATTTTCAAATAAATTCTTAACTAATGCTTGTTTCAAATGCATGAAGACTCCTTTCCTTTCTTTTTCTCTCCCCTTTCCTTTTTTCTTTCCCTTTCTTTTATTTTCCTTCCCTTCCCCTCTCTTTCCTTGCCTTTTTTGTTTTTCATAGTGGAGATTGAATGAAGAGGCTTGTGCATGGAAGGCAAACACTCCATTACTGAAGAACACCCCTAGTCTTACTTTGTTAAAGCATTCTCATTTTACAGTAAAAAAAGATACAAAATATAGTTATGACAAAGCCTTGATGGAACCTAGATTCAGATACTTCTGAGTCCATTTATGATTTTCAACATTACCATTTTGTTATGAATATATCTCTTGTTTAATTATTTAGCATCAACAAATTTATTAATAGACCCCTATTTAAGTAATTATCTTTTCCAAAAAGCTCTGAGATTTTACCTTTTATAGATTTTACCACTGCTGTCTGAGAGGGGATGTAGGTCCATGTGGCTGCAAGGGAGTTCCAGCTTGTGCAACAGCAGGGCAAGGGAAGTTCCAGTGCACTAGCCTTGGCTCCAGGGAGTTTGGGACATCACTCCGGTGCTGGGGTGCCTGCCCAGCCCCCTAGGACACTGGACTAGCCTTGAAAGGCTTCACCAGCTTGAGTGGACCACACCCAATGACCTTCATTCAACCAGGGGAGCCAAGACCCGTGAGTCCCAGGAGCTGAGGGCATAGTAGGTGATTCCCAACATGCTCAGGGGAAGTTTTGGAACATCACTTGAAACACAGAAATATAGGAAAATGACAAAATGGAAGACCAAAATGCAATCTCAGACCTCCAGCCCATCCCAAGAAAGCCTGGGAGCCACATACACAGAAGAAAATACTAGTCATACACCTGAAATACCTGAAATGATATCAGCTGAAATAAAGAAGCAAGTACAGGAAGCTATAAAGGAACTCAAAGTGGAAATAATCTCCCAGGTAAAAGAATAAATGATAAAAATAGTGAAAGAAATATTGAATGCATCTAAAGAAGACACAGCTAAAATATTAGAGGAACAAAGCAGACAGATAGAATCCCTGAATGAACAGTATAAGAACCAAACAGAATACATGAATCAGATTCAAAGAGATATACAGGAAATCAAAAATTCTATTGTAAGTTGCCAAAACTGCCTCAACGAAAGTGAAGATAGAATTTCAGACAAAATTCAGAATTCAGAATTCAGATAGAATTTCAAAGATAAGATTACAGCTAGTAAACGGGAAAGGAAAGATATTTTAAAAATAACAAGGAATCGGAATAACAATTCAACAGCGGCAAGATGATGCAAAGAAAAACAACAAGATTAATAGGGATAAATGAAAAAGAAAGGGACAACAGAAATGATATCAAGAGGCTATTTACAGAAATAATAGCTGAAAATTTCCCAAACATGAGAATGGAAACTGACATTCAAATTAGTGAAGCATAGAACTCCAAACAGCTATAACCAAAATAAAACTATACCCAGACATATAATAATCAACATCCCAGAAATCCAACATAAGAACAGAATATTAAAAGCTGTTAGAGAGAAAAGACAGATCACCTATAAAGGAAAACCTATCAGAATCACAGAAGACTTCTCAACACAAACAGTGAAGTCAAGAAGAACATGGAGTGAAATATTTCAGATCCTAAAGGAAAATGACTTCCAACCCAGACGGCTGTACCTGGAAAAACTGTCCTTCAAAATGGATGGAGAAGTAAGATACTTCCATGATAAAGAACAGCTGAAGAACTTCATGATCACCAAACCAACCCTGCAAAGAATACTCAAGGACATTCCAGATACACATAAGAAAAAACCACTAAGCAAGACAGACAATTAAGCAGAAGGGAAAGATAAAGATACAACAGTAGAAAGATAACATGTCAACAATAAACTAATATATAACAGTTATAACCATTAATGTAAATGGCCTCCATTCATCAATTAAAAGAAACAGACTGGCAGAATAGATCAAGAAACAAGGTCCAGCCATATGCTGTCTACAAGAAACCCATCTAACTCAAAAGGAAATCCATAGACTGAAAGTCCACGGATGGAAAACAATACTTCATGCAACAAGAACTGAAAAAAAAAAGGAGGCGTAGCTCTTCTGTTTGCAGACAATGTGAACTTCAAACCAAGAAAGGTCTGAAGAAATAAAGAAGGTCACTACATACTAGTTAGGGGAAAACTTCAAGAGGAAGAGATAACAATCTTAAATATGTACCAAATTCCAGAGCACCCAGCTATACAAAGCAAGTATTAACAGAAATGAAAAATCAAATAAGCAATAACACAATTATAACAGGAGACCTTAACACACCATTGACACAGAGGGACAGATCAACTAGACAGAAAATCAGCAAAGAAATATCAGAACTGAATCACACCTGTGAACAAATGGACTTGATAGACGTATACAGAGTGTTCCATCCAACAACATCAGAACATACGTTCTTCCCAGCAGTACATGGGACATTCTCTAAAATAGACCATAAACTAGCCCACAGAACATATTTAAGTAAATGCAAAAGAATTGAAATTATCCCATGCATGTTATTTGGAACATAGCACTGTGAAACTGGAAATTAATGATAAAAAAGTGCAAAACCCCCACAAACACATAGAAATTGAATAATACACTCTTGAGCAATCAATGGGTCACAGAGGAAATTAAAGAAGAAATTAAACAATATCTATAAGCAAACAAAAATACAAACACAACTTACAGTAATCTATGGGATGCAGTGAAAACAGTAGTTGGAGAGGAAAATTTATTACACGGAGTTCCCACATTAGGAAAACACAAATATACAACCTGATACTATACCACAAACAGCTAGAAAAAGATGAGCAAGCCAAGCCCAAATCCAAAAGAACGGAGGAAATTATAAGGATCAGAGCAGAAATTAATGCAATAGAGATTAAGAAAACAATACAAAGAATCAATGAATCAAAGAGTTGATTATTTGAAAAGGTAAATAAAATTGATAAGCCCCTAGCCAACCTAATTAAAAAAAGGAAAGAAAAGACTCAAATTCATGCAATATGGAATGAAGAAGGTGAAATCACTACTGACTCTGGGGAAATACAGAATATCATCAACACTTATTTTGAAAACCTCTACTCTCATAGATTCGATAACACAGAAGAAATGGACAGATTCCTAGAAACATATGAACCACCAAAGCTGGATCAAGAAGATGTAAAACTGCTGAATAACCCAATTTCTATTAATGAAATTGAAAATATAATTAAGTCCTTACCAGCAAAGAAGAGGCCAGGCCCAGATGAATTCATTGCGGAATTCTACAAGAAACACAAAGATGCTGACTCTCCTCAAACTGTTCAATGAAATCAACAGGGAAGAAATTCTCCCTAAGTCATTCCTGGAAGCAAATATTACTCTAGTACCAAAACCTGAGAAAGACCCAACTAAAAAAGAGAACTACAGGCCAATCTCCCTAATGAACATAGATGCAAAAATTCTCAATAAAATATTGGCAAATAGGATGCAGCAAATCATCAAGAAGATTATACACCATGACCAAGTGGAATTCTTCCCAGGCATGCAGGGATGGTTCAACATACATAATCAATAAATGTAATCCACCATATCAATAGAGCCAAAAGTAAGAGTCACATGATCATTTCTATAGATGCAGAAAAAGCTTTTGATAAAATCCAACACCCATTCATGATAAGAACCTTGCAGAGAATTGAAATAGATGGTCTCTACCTCAATATGATAAAGGCCATCTGTGACAAACTGACAGCCAGTGTTATATTAAATGGCCAAAAACTGAAAGCTTTTACCTTAAAATCAGGCACAAGACAAGGATGTCCCTTATCACTGCTCCTATTCAACATAGTACTGGAAATACTAGCTAGAGCAATTAGACAAGAGAGAGAAATAAAAGGAGCAAAGATAGGAGAAGAGAAATTTAAACTATCATTATTTGCAGATGACATGATACTCTACATAGAAGACTTCCAAATCTCCATCAAAAGACTACTAGATATAATAAATAAATTCAGCAATGTGACTGGATACAAAGTCAATGCTCAAAAATCAATAGCATTCCTATACACTAACAACAAAATCACCAAGAAACAAATAAGAGAAGTCACACCCTTCACACTAGCATCCAAAAAAAAATTAAATACTTAGGAATTAATCTAATGAAAGAAGTAAAAGAGCTATACAGCAAAAATTACAATACCCTGAATAAAGAAATCAAAGAGAACTTCAGAAAATGGAAAGACATCCCTTGTTCATGAATAGGAAGAATAAATATTGTGAAAACAGCCATTCTCCCAAAATTGTTATACAGATTCAATGAAATTCCAATGAAAATACCACTAACATACCTCATAGATCTAGAGAAATCACTCCTAAAATTCATCTGGAACCAGAAGAGACCTAGAATAGCAAAGGCAATTCTAAGCAGCAAAGCCAAGGCAGGAGGTATCACAATCTCTGACTTGAACTTATACTACAAAGCTACTGTAATAAAATCAGCACAGTACTCAAATAAAAACTGACCTGAAGATCAATGGAATAGACTAGAAGATACAACTATGAACACACTCAACCACCTTATCTTTAATAAAGGGGCCAAACACATTCACTGGAAGAACAATAGTCTCTTTAATAAATGGTGCTGGAAAAGCTGGCTATCCATATGCCAAAAACTAAAACTAGACCCATGCCTATCACCATGTACTAAACTAAAATCTAAATGGATCAAAGACCTAAATATTAAAACAGAAACACTAAATCTGTTGGAAGAAAAAGTAGGTAAAAATCTCGAAGATATAGGGGTAGGTAGAGAATTCATGAACAAGAACTAAACTGCACGGGAAATACTTCCTAGAATCAATAACTGAGATTATGTCTTATTAAAGATTTTCTGCATGTCAAAAGAAATCTCCAGCAGAGTGAAAAGACAACCCACAAACTGGGAAAAAATCTTAGTCAACTGACCATCAGGCAACGACTTCTATCTAAAACATATAAAGAATTAAAAAAATCAGATCCCCAAAATTCAAACACCCAATCCAAAAATGGGCATCTGAGATGAATACACCATTCTCAGATAAAGAAATAGAAATGGCAAATAAATACATGAAAAAATGTTTCACATCATTGTCATTAGAGAAATGCAGATTAAAACCACACTGAGTTTCCATCTCACTCCAGAAAGAATGGCCAGGATAAAGAAAACTACCAACAACAAATGCTGGAGAGGCTGTGAGGAAGAAGGAAGTCTTCTGCACTGTTGGTGGGAGTGTAGACTGGTGCAACCACTGTGGAGGTCAGTCTGGAGATTCCTCAAGAAGCTGAAATTGGAAGTCCCATTTGACCCAGCTATTCCACTCCTAGGCATATGCCCAGAAGAACTGTAAATATCATACCACAGTGATATATGTGCACCCATGGCACAATTTGTAATAGCCATATCTTGGAAACAACTTAAGTGCCCATCAACTGAGGAATGGTTAAAAAAATTGTGGTACTTTTATACAATGGAGTACTACTCAGCTATAAAGAATGATCACATTGAGATATTTATAAATGAATGGATGCAACTTGAGACCATACTCATAAGTGAAATAAATCAAACTCACATGTATAAATACCACATAGTGTCCCTAGTGTAAGAGAAGGTAAGAGTACATAAGATTCTATGGTAATCATGGATTCCCATTATATTGCTTTGAAGACTTGTAATGTTTTCATTCATTGGTTGGAATGGTTTTATTCTATTTTATTTGAACTTACTATGTGTGATGGTATGAACAGCTACTTTGAAGAAAACAAGACATTATGGCAGCCATTGCTGATTTAATATCATCTGGTTTGAAGTCCTACCATGCTTTTGTTCTTCTATTACCATTGATTCTATCAAGTTGTGTCTTACTGGATTTTAACATGTGTAATAATATAAACAAATATTTTATGGAAAATGAAATATTATAGTAGCCATTGTTCATTTTCTGTTACTTGGTTCAGGATGTGTTGTAATAGTTTCACTCTCTTGAATGCTTTTATTCTATTTTGTTATGTGTGATACTATTGTTTGTGAAGCTATGCTTAACTATCTCAAAGAAATAGATATTATGGTAACTACTGCTGATATCTGATTGTCTTGTTGTGAAGTGCTGTGTTGCTTGTATTGTTCTGTTCTGATCTGCATTGTTCTGTCCTCTTTTGTTTTATTCTCTGTAAAATATAATTTAAAAAAAATTACCACTACTTTTAAAATAACCTCTCTTACAATTTCCTGATATTTCTTAAAATGTAGACATCATAGATTTACTTAATTATGTTGAACAATGTATAATTATTTGTCAGTTAAGTTACTTATTAAATAATAATGGGTAATAGGAATACATGGTTGAGACTACATTCTAGGAACAGTTTTTAACATTAGATATATACCCTGTCATTTAATTATCCTGCAAACCTTCTCATGCCAGCACTATTGTTCCATTTTCCAAATAAGAAAACCCATCCAATAAAGATGAATGACTACTAAGCACAAAACCTGGAATGATGCTCAGAAGACCTGCCTTAAAGTTATATGTGCTAAACTTTGTATGTTCTTTTGATTTGGATCAAGAAATTCCCCCAGAGCCTCATGGTCACTGAGTGTGTGACCTTAGAGGATATTTCTCTGTTCCTGTCTTTTCTCTTCTACGTCTGCTTCCAGCCTGCAGTGAGATGGTCATCTTTCCCTCACTAGTCCCTTCTCTATGCCATCCCTGCCTTGGAGCCAGCAAATCAGAGACCTCTAAAACCATAAGCCCAAATAAACCTCTCCTCCCCTGGTTTGTGCAAGTCAGGTATTGTGTCTTAACAATGAAAAATGACTAAGATATTGATCTTTATTTTTCTCTCTTCAGAGATATAAACATATAAATCTAGACTTCATTTTCTAGGACAAATAAGGAATATTAAAGAAACACTGGAGATGACCTGAACTTAAGTAGTGCAGTTTTAATACAAAAGAAAGAATTTGTAAACTATCTTTAGTGTTTTGGCTCTCTGTATCTACAGGTATTCAACAATAATTCAAGTTTATCTAGTTTTGATAAAACTAATGGTAAAACTACTAAGAGATACTTGGGCATCACCAGTGGTTGCTATTTGTATCTTCCTCTGGATATCTAATCTTTCAGCTCAAAAAATCAGACTAGAATGTATTACTGAAAAGAGAGAAACACCAGGTCCAGCCTCTGCCAAGCTTGAACACATAAATGGCAGTGGAGTGACAGGAAGCTTATTCTACTATAATCTTCAGGTCTCAAAGTTGAAAAGACCCAGAGAGAAGAGAAACAATGGGATACTCTCAGTATGAACAGGATATAAAGGTGTCTCAAGGGGGAATTAGGAATTTTCAACTATTTTTAAATATGATACCATATTTGTAGAGACATCTCACATCATGCTTTGACCCTTGTACTTCCTTTGAGCTACTCCTGGTGCCTTTTGACACAATCAGTATTCAATGTGTGTATCAGATCAGCTGTACTTTAAGAAAAAATTTGCCTTCACCTTTATCAGATGAAGCTCCTGCTGGTTTTAAGAACTTTATTTTCAAAATGAACAGCAACTTTCACAGAAAATGTTCTTAAATTCTTGTGAACTAACTCAGGAAATTTTTAAAATGTATTTTGCAGTATTGTTCTGGCACTATGTGGAAAATGGTGCAGAATTTAACAGATAAAAGGAGTCAATGTATAGTCTATTTTCTTAATATTTTTGTACCTTGAAGTGTCATAGAATTGTAGGTTATTTTTGATTTTAGAGTGTGTTATACATTTTAGTTCAACTGCAGTTGCAGTGCTTTCTACTATACATTTGAAGCATGTAAAACTAAGACAGCTTAAGGAATGTATTCTTCTGAAATTTGATTGCTGAATAGATAATGGAGAACAGCTCTTATGCTTCTTATCTGTCAAATAATAGAAGGTATACTTACCTCATTAGCTTCCCTGATGATTTAAACCATCCTTCACATTTTGAAGCAGTTTTAGTTATTTTGTCCTGTTCTAGCGGTTAGGTTCTTGCTTCAGTTTGTCTTTTTATCAGCGTTCAATCTCCAATAAACCCATTTGTCTGCACTTGGCAGCCATACACTCTCCACTTTTATGTACCTTCAAGACTTTCTCATAGAACAAGTTGAATTAATCAAAACCTGTAAGAAAGTATTCAGTCTGTAAGATTGATATGTCATACTATCATTCTGTTAAATTCTGGAACCTTAAAACACTGGTCCACACAAGTAAACATATACATGATACCTTTTAGTAAAATTTACTATAGTTTTTCTTTTTCCTGAAGACCTCCATGTCATTTCTTTGTTTAAAATCTTCCAATCTCTGACTATTGTGCCTTGAAATAATCGGATCTTTTATAATGCTCCACAAGACTCCGCATGCTCTGGCCCTTTAAATTTCTCATCACTCTTTACACTCAATCACATTGACCTCTTTTCTTTTCTTTTCTTTTCTTTTCTTTTCTTTTCTTTTCTTTTCTTTTCTTTTCTTTTCTTTTCTTTTCTTTTCTTTTTCTCTTCTCCTCTCCTCTCCTCTTTTCTTTTTTGCCTTTCCTTTCCTTTTCTTTTTTCTTTTCCTTCCTTCCTTCCTTCCTTCCTTCCTTCCTTCCTTCCTTCCTTTCTTCCTTCCTTCCTTCCTTCCTTTCTTCCTTCCTTCCTTCCTTCCTTCCTTCCTTCCTTCCTTCCTTACTTCCTTCTTTCCTTCCTTCCTTCCTTCTTTTTTTAAGGCAAAAGGATTTATTCCAAACCAGCTCTGAGCAGATGAAGGGAGTAGTTTGCCTCGAATCCCCACCTGCCCAAATGCAGAGGTACAGTGTCCACTCCCTTTCTGTTCCCTAAGCATGCTGATCTGTTTTCTGACTTGGGGTCTTTATATTTGTTATTTCCTCTATGCAAAATATTTCCCTGTAGCTTTTCTCATATCTGAATCCTTCCTGCCCGTTTCACCTCAGATAGGACCTTCTCAAAGAAGCCTGACTCCTTCCTTGCTTTAAAATTACTGTCCTCCCTACCTCAAGTCACTTTACCACTTAAAATGCTTTCTTTTACTATTCTCTTTTTCTCTCTCTTTTCTCCCCAGTATATTCAGATTTCTACAAGATCAATGATGTTATACTTACATTACATATTGTATTTCTAGCTTTTATCATATTTCCAACATATAGTGACTGCTGAGTAAATGACTGAGTCGAAGAATAGATACAGTAATCACAACTTTCATTCCACACAGTGGTTCATTAAATTAGCTTTATCTTTGAGCAAAGATTATTAAATTTCTTGCAAAGGTTTTATTTATGCAAAATTAATAATTATTATATTGTCTCAAAGGAGACAAAAGAAAAGGATGATTTTTGAAAAGACTATTACATGAATGAATGGCTGATGAAAGTCTTCTTAAAGAAATAAAAATTTACAAATCAGTTCAAAGAACTACAAAGGAGAAATTTAACATAAGTTGTGTGGTAGCACCTCTGAAAATTAAAGATGAAATACAATTAGACTTACTTGAATGAAAGAGTTTCTTTGTTTGACTGTAATCATTATTTGGCATCATTGATGCCCTGAATCTTTTTTTTTTTTTTAACTACATTTCAGGAAGAGGAAGGACAATTACTTGGGCACAAATGCATTTTCTTCCTGTCTCACTGCAGAGCTCTAGTGCTTTTGGTTTGATAAATTGCCTAAACTACCTGGCTGGCTCAAAGGGGAAGTTATGTTTTTACATTTATATTAAACAAAAAACTTGTGCTTTAAAAATAAATCATCACATCTGATGGTATTGCTTCTCTTTCATTTGCTTGCTATCAAGTGTGAGTTAAAGGTTACGTGCAGAACAATCTCAGGGGCACAATTTACACTTCCAGGTAGCAGTAAAGCCCTGTAACCAATAACCATCACAAACGGAAGAGCTGTCAGAGACCAAATTCATTGCTCCCATTCCCAGAGTCCTTTTGTTTTTAAAAGACATTGAAATATGTTCTATTTTTTAGCCCATGAGAACATCTAAGATGTCCTTTGGCCTATCTTTTGGCATCATACTATAAATATAGGAAAAAAAACCCAAAACAAATGCTTAAGATAGCATTTTGGAAAAAAGCGAGTGAGTATGTAGAAGTTACACTGAATGGCTAAGACTTAAAGCTTTTTAAATTCAGTGCAGGGCATGGAATAAGGTCATGGAGGACTCAGTATAATTTTGCTGGGCAACATTCTCTCATAACAAGCCTTCCTGCGGAAAAAGATAAAATGTGATAGACTTTAAGTTTGTGTTTGACTTGCCTAATTTATGCTGTTTTTCCTGGCTAGGTGCTACTGTCTCTTAAGGCCATGAAGTTTACAATGGACTTTTCCTAGTCTTTTTTTTTTAAAGCATTTTACTTTTCCTAATCTTTCCAGATGACTACAATAATAAATATTTACCTCCCCAACTTCCCAGTTATTTTTTTCCAGTTTATTTTATTCAAAGAGAAAAAAAAATGTAAAGGGTACAGATAATACAGAATTAAAAAAAAATAAACAGAAATCACTAGTTGGTAAATTATATATTATCCTCTTAGAAATAGTTGTTCAAGTTACAAAATTAAAGCATACAAAGTAGATATTCAAACAATGAGATTGTAAACAGCTATGCATGCATGACCCTTTACTTGTATTTCTATCCTTTCTGTATTAGAGGGAAAAACAAAACATAGCAAGACAAAACAAAACAAATTCCTAAAAAACATGAAACCAAAAAGTAATATAAAACCACAGTACAAGGTGATCGATCTATAATGTTTACTGTGTTGTCTCTTATTATCTTCAATAGAATTGTCTATATCATCAGGCATAATTGAATATAGCAGTATAATTGAATATAGCAGTACATAATAATATTAGTAAAAATAAAACATTGAGGACAGTATGAAACTTCAAAGCCAGGTAATAATCAAACCAGAGTGGATATTCTAGTGAATCTTGTCATCTTCAGTGTAGTTGCTATACTCTCAGACTTGATACTATTAATCATAGCAGCTTTGAACAAAATCTATCAATACAAAATAGCAATCTAACAAACCAGATTCAATTATGATCAGTCATGGTAAAACAGTGTAGGTTTTACAGAGCTTTAGATTAAGTTAATAGGAAATTAAGGATGATTACTGTACTATATCCTGCTATTTTCAGGATAACTGTCTGTGCCCTCAAATCTAGTACAAGTAGAAGGACTGGAATAAGAAAAAATACATCTAAGCAGAGTGGTGTGAGTAATGTGGGTTTTAAATCCTGGTGCACTATTAACAATATAGTGTATCAAGGCCATCTATGTTAGCGATTCTAGCCATCCTTCTCTGCCTCATTTCTGCTAAGCCATTTTTCTGCCTTTGTTTTTCTACTTTTCTTCTTCATCTACTGCCTACCCTGCTCATTGAGGCCTTTCTACCACTGTTCCTAAAATCCTGTTTTATTTTTTCTCTCTCTAGAATGTTCTTTAGTATTCTCTGTAGGGTTGGATTGGTGGTCACAAACTCCCCCAGTTCCTCTTTGTCATGGAAGCATCTTGTTTCTCCATTAATTTCTAGTGACATCTTTGCAGGGTACATCAATCTGGGCTGGAGGTTATTTTCTTTCAGGGCTTGGAATACTTCACTCCAAGCTCTTCTTGATCTGATGGTCTGTGTCGAGAAGTCTGCCATGGTCTTGATGGGCTTACCTTTATAAGTAATCTGTTTCTTTTCTCTGATGGCTTTTAATATTCTGTTTTTATATTGAATTTCTGGTATCTTGATTATTATATGCCTGGGTGTAGCTCCGTTTTGGTTGTAGGTGGCTGGAGTTCTGTATGCCGCACATAACCAGATGTCATTTTCTTTTCCCATGCTTGGGAAATTTTCCTTAATTATTTCCATGGATAGCCTTTGTAATTCACCTGTTTGTATTCCTGCTTCTTTGTTCATGTTTCTTATTCTTAAATTATAGATTCTCTTGTCATCTTCTAGCCTTTGTATTGTTATTGCCTGTTTCCTTGTTATTTTTAAGAGATCTTTCCTTTCATG
>PVLA01013922.1:0-33703 GCA_004027455.1 Hydrochoerus hydrochaeris | reverse complement strand
GATAGGCGCGTGTACCCACCCCCGAGATGAATATAACCGTCATGCACTGCAAACAGGATGATAGGCGCGTGTACCCACCCCCGAGATGAATATAACCGTCATGCACTGCAAACAGGATGATAGGCGCGTGTACCCACCCCCGAGATGAATATAACCATCATGCACTGCAAACAGGAACCAGTGCAGATAAAAAAGGCAATAACAAAAACGAGCAGGACGGTTCTAGGGTTCTTGAGCCAGGCTCAGCCTCTCAGGGTCCAGGTCATAGCTGGGGTCACTTGGCAGTACCCCACTCTGCCATGCTGTTGAAGTTGCTGAGCTTGTGTGCCCAAAGAAGTTCTAATGACTCATCGTGGTTTGGCCACTAATGCTGACCAACCACTGTCCCCTCAGAGGGCTCTGAGGAAGGGACCAGCAGTGCCACGTATGAACCGGCCACTTCTCCAACTGGGCCAGTTGCTGCTCATCTATAGAATTGGGTCTACGTGGCCAATGTCCTTCACCTAGTGCCTTGGAGTGAGAGACATAGTCAGTCTTCTGTATCTGCCAGTTCTGTGCCCACAGATTCAGCCAGTTACAGCTCAAAAATACTAGGAAAACTTGCTTCTGTGTTGAACATGGATAGACACTTTTCTTGTCATACAAAACAGTATAGTAATTATTTATATAGTTACGCAGTCTGCATATGATCTGCAGTATATGAAAGAATGTGTGTAGGTTCTATGAAAATATTACCTGAGCATCCTCAGATTTTGGTATCTGAGGAAGTCCTGGAGCCAGACCCTGGGAAATGACTATTTGAGAAGCAGATGACTGTCCCAAAGTGAGCTATGGTTCTCCAGATGCATGACTGATGGTCACTCCGATCTGCCTATATCTGACCCCCATGCTAAGAAAATGTAGCACACCTCCTCCTCCTTCTCCTCCTTTCTCTATGATTGGTAGCAAATTACTCTTGGTGATGAGAAGTAGTACATTGGACCAAGAATGAAATATATTCAAATAGTAGGATGCTGGTAGATCTCTAACTATCCTTCATCAAAGCCAAAATAAGTATTTTCTCTTCATAAGCTGACTACCTCAGATGTGTTCTGCAGTAATGGGCAATTAACAGAGGTTTCGGGCTGCTTTCCAGGTGTGACTGACTTGTCATACACTGTTCTGGGCCCTGCACATGTGTGCTGTGTGTCTCGGGTGGTGTTTGTCGGGAGTCACGCACCTGGGTGGTTTCCTGGGTATCATGAGACCGATATCCCTGCAGGAGCATCGAACCCATTCGGGGAGAAACACTGTCAAGCAGGCAGCCGTGTGGTGTTTGAACGTAACACTGCTGGCAGGTCTCTTCCCCAGAAAGGAAGACCAAAGGGCTCCCTCAGGACTGTAACGGGACCCAGAGCCCCGCCTCTGTCCTGTGCCTGCCCCACCTGACCCGTCCCTCGCAGCGCCCCACCGCCTGGACCCTGGCTGTCAGTGTTCCCTACCACTAAGAACCACCTGGCCTCTGTGCATTCCGGCCCAACCACGGAAGGCATCGGAACCGTGGTTTTCTCCATCTGTGCTGGATGGGCACCACAGTGAGTCAGCCCAGATCCACAGCCTACGGCTGGGCAGGCTGCAGCCGGCCGCAAGGTGTGGGCCAAAAGGCCTCGTCCACGCAGGTACGCAGCCTCCCCTGGACTCCCACAGGTTGTGCTCACTCGCTGGAATCCGGACTGCAGGTGAATCACACGCCTGCCTCCCTGCTTGGCTTCCCCCACTGCACACAGCGTCCCTGGCTGCTGGTCAGCTCCCCTGGGGCCCTCCTCCAGGGCCCCCACCTTGTTTCTGAAGCTCTGTTCTTAGCTACATTCCCACAGGACTGCCTTCCACACACAGTGGACTGACACAGGCTCCCTGCGGCTGGCTTGTTGGTCAGAAGGGTCCCTAAGCTCGGGGCGCGGCACATCTGCCCTCAGCGTCTGTTGGGCTGACACTAGGGCAAGTTGAAGCTTTGGGCCTGGAGTCACCTCGCTCAGTGTTCCATCTTCAAAGGCGAGGAGCCCCAGGTCCTGGAAGCCCACGCGAAGCGACAGGGCTGCCCCGGCAGAGGTGGACCCACCAGAGAGCTCCCTGTGACCCCACGCTCCCAACATTGACCTCCTCCTCCTCCTCCTCCCCTCGCAGGATTTCCCTGCAGGGGCAGCAGGGAGAACAGGAGCGGCACTTGCTGTGAGGGTCCTTGTGTGGTCAAGAGAGGAAAACCCAGAGCAGGGGCTCGGGGCAGCACCAGCTGTCAGAGGGCCGAGACGAATGTCTATGCGGCATTGGTAAGAGCAGTCAGGGGCCCTTTTACATCACGCACGACATAGTGTGGACTGGAGGCTGATGCAGGAAGGTGCAGCCTCGGAAAGCCCAGTGACACTGGAGGGCACGTCCCCCGCCCTGACGGCAGGCAGGCGGGCAGGCGGCCGCTGGTTATCTATCTGGCCTTTCTGATGGAATCATCTGCACTTCTTTCCCCTGTCATCTTACAGCTCCGTGCTCCCTTGCCCGGAAGCCGCAATGCGTCCTGCAACAGCATTGCGCTCCTGGGCAGCTCTCGGCTGCACTGAGGGGTTCGCTCTGCTCCTCACCTCTGCTCACCCAGGATTCCTGCTCCTACAGCCCACCAGAATGTGTTGCCCAAATAAGGCCGGCAGAGTTCAGCTACCAGGACTTTGGCCCCAGCCTCTTACTGGAACCAGGCAGGAGTCAAAACACAGGGAGAGAACATGGAATTGGAGCAAAACTATGCCGGAAGCGCCACAGCTGTGTTTGCCTCGGAGCCCTGTGCCTCCTGTGACTGCCTCGGCCTCGGCCCTGCTCCCAGCTCTCTGGCAGCTCTCTGGCTGCAGTCACCCTGGGCATTGTCACCCAGTGCCAGGCACTCGGGAGCAGACCCTGCTCTCACCAGCTTTGGTTCTCTGCAGCGCAGGGAGAGCCTGCTTTAGGAGCAGCTCTGTCCCAACAACTGGGGTCTTTTTTTAGGGACAAGCTGGCAGCCCAGTATTCCTGTGGAATGTTCCCTCCTTGGTCTGGCCCGGGGCACTGGGGGAGGGAAGAGATTGCTCCTGCCGGAGCTTTGCGCGCATCCCCGCGGCTGCCTGAAACGTTCCCTCCCGCTCCGGCTCCGCTCACAGAGCAGCGCCCTCCTGCCCCGTCCTTCCTCCCTCTCTGGATGCCTTCTCTGCTCGCCTGATTCCTCGTCTGCATCTTGGCTCTAGGGCCCCGTGTCGGAGGGGCAGAGTGAGCTGCGGCCCACTGCTTATGGGAGAGTAGGGACACTGGAAGGGAGGGTGGGGACAATGCCAGGCCCACACGGAGCGCAGAGCCCAGTCTGAGAGCTGCCCCATGCAGCCCGGGCGGCAAGCCCCTCCTTCCCTTGTCTGTTCCTCTGGACACTCTCCAGGCAGAGGGAGGAGCTACCGGGGAGAAGGACAGGACAAAGCTCAGGAGGGCTGGAGGTGCCTGCCACCTGGATCCCTGGGAGGTGCCCGCAAAGGGCCGGCCTGGTCCCTGTGGCTGGCGAGCCAGGGACTGCCTTGTGCATGGTTACCATCCCTGGGCTGTTGGGAGGCACTGGAGCCTGCTGCAGCCCCCAAAAGGACCGGTACAGGCACCGACTCTGCTGTGCTTGCCGGGTCCCTCCTGTCTTCCTCTGCAAAACCTTCCCTCATGCAGCACCCTCTGCCGGGGGCCGGGCCAGGATGTGCTGCTGGCAGCTGGGTTTCCGGCCTTGTCTGGTGGGCAGGGGACCTGTCTTTGGTCAGACAGCATGGGGCTTGGGGGCAGACACCTGTGAGCTTTGCCACGGCAGGCTGAGGAGGGAGCTTCCGGGTGGTCGCGAAATGCTGTGCCAGGCCAGCAGGCATGGGGCAGAGGGACTGGCCTGTGAGGCTCACAGGACTGGCCCAGCCTGCGGTGGGCAGAGGCCTGGGGAGGGCACCATCCTCACCACACTGGTTTGCTGCAAGAGGAAGAGTGTCCCTCTGTCATAGGAAGAGTCCCAGGGTCACGGCTCACAGTCACCATCCTGTCCCTGCACCAGGGCTGTCCTGTCTCTAGGAGGAAGTCCCAGAGGGCTCCTCCCTGGCAGAGGAGCACGGTGGCCCCATGTCACGGGAGGCATAGGAGGCCCGCATTCTCCGTGGCTGCCTGAAATGCTTTCTCTGGGCTTCATTCCTGTAGCAGCTGCTGTCCCCGCCCCACCACACGCCCTTCCTCTTTCCTGAGGTCCTCACCCCGACTCTCCTGGTGGCCCTGGCTCTCTGTGTGTGAAAAAGCCAAACCCAGTCAGGTCAGGCATCCCTGACCTCTCTTGCTGGGTCAGGGCGCTCAGTGGCTGGGACGGGGTTCCTGCCACTACGGAAGCAGGGGCTGCTCTGGGTCGAACTCCCTGGGGTACTGTGGGTCCCTTTGGGCCAGAACCAGTGACCAGGTGCATGAGAAGCAAAGGGCAGGGAAAACAAGGCAGGGGTGGCAAGGCGGGGCTTGGGGACCATAAAGCTGTCATTTGGCCACCAATTACGGGAACAGCTGGTCAGAGAAGCGGAAAGCACGGTCCTGGGGGCTGCCCTGGGGGCCGCTCGGGGCAGCAGCATTAGAGGAGACTGTGACTGAGTCCTCACCAGCGTCTGGGTCCCTTTGCATGTGTTGAGAGGGCACCTGTCCCTCCCTGCCACCCAGACTGCCCGCAAATCTCATGCAGGCTGGGGGTAGAGCAGCAAGGAGGGCCGAGGTGAAGTGCAGGCCCAGGGCGGCTGCAGAGCTCCCCGGACCCTGGGTCTTGTTGCTCCAGGGGGTGCTGGAGGCCTGAGGGCACCCTCTCCCCACTGTTCCTTCTGGCAGAGGGGCTGAGAATGTGCCTGGGGCCTGAGACGCTGCTCCCACCGCAGAGGACAGGGCAACAGGGCCGGAGCCCAGCCGCCTGCACACCCCCGGGAGTTGAGTTCCCTGCCACCGCCAGCCTGGCTGCTGTGGGCGGCCTCTGCCCTGCGAAATGCTTTGGCCTGGGAAAGTATCTGGGGTGATTTTTTCCTTCCTTCCCTCCTTCCTTCCTTCCTTCCTTCCTTCCTTCCTTCCTTCCTTCCTTCCTTCCTTCTCCCTCTCTTCCTCCTCTTCCTCATTCCTCCTCCTCCTTCCTCTCTGTCTTTTCCTCCTTTCCTCTCCTTCCCTCCTTCCTTTACTGAGCTGCATCCCCTTTCCAAAAATCCATTATTTCAGTGCAGGGTCTCATTAAGTTGCCCAGAGTGGGTTCAAACTTGTGATCCTTCTGCCTCGGCTTCCCCAGAGTGCTGGGATTTGACTCTGACAGAGGCTGGCAGAGGCTGGGTGGTGGGTTCTGGGTCCATTGTTACCCATGACCAACGAACGGTATTGCTAGTGTTGAGCATAGGGGCACTGGCTCTGTGTGAGGGAGGTTTCCGTGGAGTTCGGTGCGTTCCTTGCTGCTTGGACAGAGCAGGCACTGTGGCCCGCCTTCATGCTCAGCTGAGAGCATGCAAAGAACCCCTGATGGGTGGAGGGCCCTG
The DNA here is from genome assembly GCA_004027455.1 of Hydrochoerus hydrochaeris. Taxonomy (NCBI): domain Eukaryota; kingdom Metazoa; phylum Chordata; class Mammalia; order Rodentia; family Hydrochaeridae; genus Hydrochoerus; species Hydrochoerus hydrochaeris. Next base: position 28,154 of record PVLA01013922.1, on the reverse strand, counting down.
CAGCGTCCTTGCTGCCTGACCTCCTCCTGTGAGAGCTCAGCTGGGTGATGTCACTTCTAGCCACTCCCTCCAAGGCTTAGGTAGCTTTGGGGGCCAGGATTTGCATTCGGAGACCTGGAGAAGGCCGGTCTCCCATAGCTGGTCTCACCCACACACTCCCTCCCTTGCAGCTTTCCCTGCCGTGGGGCGATGACACTCCTGAGAGACAGGAGCTCTGTCCCTAAGGCCGGAGCCTGTCTCCTGCAGGAGACTGTGATGGAGGTCACACTGGCTCTGAGCTATGTCTCAAAGGTGACACAGATTAGAGATGGCTTGTGCTCTTTCTTGCCCCACTGCCTCTGAGGAAGTCAGCAGCAGGCCCACTGCTGGCCCCAAGCCCCCCACAGCCAGCCCTCTCTCTCCAGGGAAAAAGCCAGGAAGGCAGGAGCCGCCACTGAAGCCAGACAGAGGAGGTGTCTTGCTGCCTTCAGCTGCTGGAGAGTGGGGAGTTTGTCACCTGGCTGCCATCACCTGAGCAGCTCCACAGTCACACAGATGGGACAACCCACACCCTGGGCTCCACTTCACCAGTCAGGTACTCTCGCATTCATAGGTCACACAGGCACCGGCTTCAGCGGTGGTCGAGGGTGGCTCGTCGATCTCCCGTGAAAGGAGGAACTCAGCAGAGACCTGTGCCAGGAACCCCACCAGCCTGTGGTCCCTGCCCACCACTCCGAGCGCCTGGACCCCTGCCTCACTCGCTCCCTTTCCAACCAGGCGAAGAAGTAGAAATGGCAAATAAATATACGAAAAAATGTTCAACTTCCCTGGTCACTCGAGAGTTGCAGATTAAAACACTGAGATTCTATCTCACTCTGGAAGGCACAAGAAATCAACCAGAACAAATCCTGGCAGGGATGCGGCGGGGGGGGGACCCTTTTCAACTGCTGGTGGGGGGCAGAATGGTGCAACCACTGTGGAAATCAGAACGGAGATTTCTCTTGGACTAGAGGTTTCATTGGCTCTATTCACCTTCTTGGTATCTCCCTGAAAGAATTAAAAGCATCAAACCACAGCAATACAGGCACATCCATGTTTATAGTAGTATAGTCTGTAATGCTAAACCTTGAAAACAACCCAAATGCTTGGAAATCAGCCGATGAATGGATAGAAAAGATGCGAGTTTTTTTATGCAACGGTGCACTGCTCAGCCATAAAGAAGGTTAAGCTTCAGACGTTTCTAGGTAAGTGGACGCCCCTTGAGAACTCACTCTCAAGTGAAATGCATGGGATACACATGTGGAAATACTTCACTGCTTTTCTGATGTGAGAAACTGAAAGTGTGAATAAGGTCCCGAATTGTATAGTAGGTAAATGTGTGAAACAGGAAGAAAATGTTCAAACATGAAAAAAATATGAAAAGAAGGAAAAAACGGAAACAAATCTTTTGTAAACAGGGAGGGAAGAGCAGTCGAAGGGAGGGGAAAGGAATTTGGGGAAAAAAGTATCCAGCTGTGTCATGTACAAGCACAGAGTCCCTATGAAGAATGTGATAATTACATATTCCCAAAATGTACCTATATATTTAATTAATTTTAAAAAGATGCGAAAGGCTGGGAGTACTGCCTGCCTCTTCCACCATGGGGAGCCATCCCTGTCCCCCCGGAAATGGACCCTCACCCGACATCAAGTCTCCTAGTGCCTTGGTCTTGACCGTTCAGCTTCCTGAATCACAGGACAAACTTTCTCCTGCTTCGCCACCGGGGTCTGTGCTACCGCAGCCTGCGCGCACCTGAGAGGTGGAGGCGTCCCAGCTCTGAGCTCCTTTTCTCCCAGTTACAGGGGAGAGGCGACCTTAATGCTGAACTGGATTTCTGCGCTGGAGGAAACACAGGATCTGGGATTTTTTCAGTGTGTCTGCCTCTCCTTAAACTTACTCTGTAAGTCATTCGCTCCTTGCCAGGGAAGCATCAATGTCACAGTTTTGCTTACTTCTTTTAAAAAATAGCCATATGTGGCCCGAGGGAATTACCTGAGTCAGGAAGTTTTCTGTAACCCTGTTCTTTTGTGAGCTGTATTCTTGTGAAACTTGGTTGTTGAGAACTACTGACAAAATTCAAGTCACCACGGGTAAAGGTCTAGGCCAAGAGGAATTTGTACATCAGTCTTACATTTATACACATGAAGCACCGACAGGCATATTATTGAATAGTTCAAGTGTCTTTCCACAGATGTATAAAAGTTTGCCTTCCTGGATGCATAAGAGTATGGTTGCCGGCACCCCGATCCTGAGGCCACGCAAGCCTGCTCCTCACCCCCGACACTCAGAAACTGCCACTCGCAAGCTGTAACCCAGGGACAGGAGGGAGGGAAGCCTGCAAAAGGTCATCTGGTACTTTCTAGAAGCTGGAATAGTTGATATTAGAATGTACTCGCTATCTTCTGACTCCTTAAATGACTTCACTGTGGCTCTTCGTGTCAAAGGGGGAGTTTAGAATGAAGGGGGGGCCACCCCACACTTTCATATGCTATTCAACTTTCGTTTGATGGTAGCCCAGGCCACAGACTTTGGTCATTGTATCAGTACCTACGTGCAGATAGGTTTTGCTAGAATTAGCGATTACAAATACTCAGTTTTTCTAAGTATATTAGCAGCCTCTTTTAAAAAATTTGGGGCTAATATCTTCTACAAATGGGACTTAAGATTACCCGTGCGTGTTTACTTGGGCAGGAGTTGGAGGGCGGGTAGTGGGAAAGGCTGCTTCGCAGTTGCCAAAGCATCAAGCATTCGGAGCCTGGTGAGCACCCACACCTGGGCTCCCGAGTGGCCCCTGGCATGTCTCTGCATCTGTTTGGCGTACTGGGTTCCACTTGAAGTCTTTATTGTCCAAGTACCGTGCTGTGGATGTCTGAGCCTGCGAGCAGTGGGCTGGGAAGCCAGCCACAAGCCACATTGTAATTCAGAATGTTTAGGAGATTAGATTTTAATGTGGCTCACAGGACTGAAGGTTTTTTTTTCCCCAAATCCTTTGACATGTTGTGGGATCGCGGATTCCAAGTTTATGACTCTATTTGTTAACTTCTCCTGAGGAAGACAAATTCCTTTCAGAGCTGTGGCTGCTGCCTTGCAGGGTGCTCGGTGGTGGAGCAGTGCCTGCCTGTTTTCAGAGAGATGCTTGTTTTCTCAGGCCTTGGGCAGTGGGGGAAGTGGTGAGGAAGGCGGTGCTGTGGACGCTGCGTGCTGTGACTTCTCTGGTCCCTGCCAAGGTGTGGGAGACATAAAGCCTGCGCTAAATGGAGTCGAGATGCAAAACCTCACCACCCAGGTCAGGTGATTTGGAGCAGAGGGCTGAGACCTCCCTGGGGCAGGTCAGCACTGGGCTGGGCTAGAGGGACCCAGGTATGGGAGGCTTTAAACAAGGCTCCAAATGCCTGGTGCTTTTCCAGCTGCAAAGAAGAGTCTTTATAGCAATTACCCCTCCAACTCCCCCAAAATCCAAGGCACAGAAAGGATAAGCCAGGGGCTCACTGAGGTTCCTGGATCACCCTGGCTCTAACTGGTGACCATTTCCTTGGTTGAAATCCGTCCCACTGGGAAGGCTGAGATGACAGCTGTCCATGGGGGTATGAATGATGGGCAGGAGTTCTCGAAGAGGGAAGTAAGAAACCTGCAAGGACAACATGCCCAGGCCCGAGCCCCTGAGCGGGGTCCCTGTTCCCTCCAGTCCATTTTGTGCTGCTATAATAGGATATAGAAGCTGGTAGTTTATAAAGAACAGAGATTTGATTCTTACAGTCTGGAGGCCTGGAGTCAAGGGACAGGCACCTGGCTGTGTCATCACATGCTAGAGGACAGTGACAAGCACATGAGTACAGAAAGTAGAGGATGGAGCTCAAAGCCCCGGGACCTTTGCATCCCCATGATTCCACTGATGAGAGAGGAGCCCACAGATCTGAATGTCTCCCCTTAGACTCCGCCTCCCAACACTGAGACCGTGGGGGTTACATTTTCGCCACATGCTTTTAGGGACATTTTTGAATCACAGCACTGGTCATCTTAGACTTGCCATCCCTGTCTAAACCTCATTCTGCCTGTGCTTGCAGGCCCCCAGAGCCAGGTAGGACCTTCAGAGTCTTCAGCCCAATTTGTGCAGGAGCAGGACCCAAGTGACCTTTGCTGAGACACCCATGTCCCTGTTTATAATGTGAGCAGAGCTGCAGGTGCCTCCAGAGGCTGTGGAAGGACAGAGCTGCACAGGTAAGGAGGGCTTGGGGTTTCCTCTAAGAATAGGGAAGACGCAGAGTTCAGGTCTCTGTGTGATTCTACAACTCTGTGTCTGCTTTTACGAGATGAGGTAATGTGGAGAAAAAGGTTCTCTCATCCCCAGAGTGAGGTTTCTGTGTTCATCAGTTTTCCATTGCTGTGACAAAAGTTGAGAGAATCAGTCTAGCGGAGCAAAGGTTTACTGTGGCTCACAGTGTCAGAGGTTCAGTCAATGGTCAGTCAGCTCCCCTGCTTTCTGCTGTAGAGAAGCAGAAACTTCATGGTGAAGGAGAATGGTGGAGGAAAGCTGCTCCCCTGATGGTAGCCAAGGAGCACAGAGAAGGAAAAAGCCACGAGGAAGGAGATGGGGGACAGATCTAAGGTCCAAGGACATGCCACCGTGACCCTCTCCTTTCAGCTGAGTCCTACCTCTTAGGTTTCCCTCACCTCCCAATGGCTTTTCAAACTATTATCTAATCATTGGATCAATCCATTGCAATCCAGTCATTTTCCTGAAGGTTCCACCACTAAACAGAGCTTCAAGGGGGGTCAAGCTTTCAACACAATGAGCCGCTGGAAGACAGTTTAGACCCAGGAGGCCCAGAGGGAGTAAATGGAAATGGGATGAGGTAAGGAAGGCAGTGAGTCGAGGACACTCCACGGGCTGGAGCCGAGGCAGAGTTTGGTGGGAGCCAGGAGCCTGCACAGGTCCTAGTCGTCACTGGGCCATGCTGTCTTCCTCCATTACTGTCACCCACATGGAAACATAAGGCTGGGTGTGGGGTCTCATGGCTGAAACTGGCAAACCAACCACCATGGTTCCAAAAGCTGCTGATGGAACACTGAGGTTGAGGAAAATGGGCCAGGAGGAACCTGCCGTCCTCTGTGCTCCAAAGGGTCCTCCCCAGGCTGCTCTTTGGTGGGGTCTACGTGAGATCTGTAGATGCAAAACTCGGAGGAAGAATTTGGCTGCTGCAGATTTTTTTATTGTGAGATGCCCCAGAAAGTCCCGGTCGGGGAGGGAACATGGAGAGGGAGGAGGAAAAGGACAAGGAGGAGCCCAGTTTTGCCAGCCAGGCTGAGGCTCTGGGGGCTCCTGGGGGGACAGTTTCTGTGCCCGTGCTGTACCCTCAGGCAGCTTCTCTTCTCTTCTCCCTGCAGGCCTCTGATGCTCTACTGGTGGGGCAGGAAACATTGTAGAAACTGTTCTCTGGAGGGCAGCCCTGGCCTGGATTTGCCAGGCAGGGACCATGAGGAACATGGCCTCTGGGCTACATCCTGTGGGGACCCCAGGAGGGATGTGGACACTCCAGCTGTGACAGGCTGTGGGGATCTGTGGCAGGCAGTGAGGCTCTCCCCTTGGACTATGCTCCAACACCCGCTCTTTGCTTGCCTAGGTTTGCAATGGGAACTTGATATTTCCTGGAACAGTGTGGAGCCTCTGTGGGTCCCTAATGTCATTGCCTGAAGGGCTTGGAAGCAACTCCTGCTTGGGAGGAAAGGAAGAGAAGCCCTCCTTCCCTTCCACCCAGGCCTCTAATCCAGTCACGATGTACCACATCTTGGGAACAGACTGGGGCTGGCATGTGGCCCTAGCCAGGCTCTCTGAGTCTGTCTCTGGCCCTGCATTGTCACCAACCTGGCTTCCTAGTTCTGTACCTGACAATTTTATAACATGATCCTGTGTGTAGCTCAGCCCCATTGTCCCCTGCACAGACAGAAGCTGGTGGCAGGTCCTCACCTTGCCTTGATTATGAGGAATGGCAGCCAGAAAGGTGGAGGGACTTCCTTGGATCACAGGGCTTTGTGCATGGAGAAATCAGCGGGGCATCAAAAGCCGGTGCCCCAAGGCCCAGGCTTCTGCAGTTCTCCTCAGCATGAGCCCGGGGTCATCTTTGTTATCCTCAGCAGTTCTCAGCATGAGCCCAGGGCCATCTTGGTTCCTAGATGATGCAGGGAAACGCCCCCTTTGGTGGCAGGGAGGATGGAGCCCTCAGCCTGTACACACCCAGATCTTACCGTGTTCCCCCCACATCTCTCCACGCACATGACCAGAGTGGAGAGGATCATGGAGAGCCGTTGAGCTATGGATAAAATGCTTCCAGGTTCTCAGTGAGGGCATGACACCTGTCACTGACTTTGCAATGCAGAAAAGGCTGCTGGCTCTGTGTGCACAGGCTGTGTCCGCCCTCTGTATCCACAGAAGCCACATGTGCTGGTCCAACCAACCGCGGAAGAACAGGACCGAAAAGTGTTCGTTCGCAAATGTGCCCGTGTTATTCTCTAAACAACACAGTGAGGCAGCTACTTCTGAGCGATCCGCATTGGATTCGGTAGTGTAAGGGAGCTAGAGATGATTTAAAGTATACGGGAGGACGTGGGTATGCTCTGCATTGCATGCGGAAGGAACCTGAGTTTCTATGGGGGTCCAGGAGTTAATCTACTGCAGTTATGGTTTAGATTGAAAATGTCCCCCAAAAGTGTCCTATGTGTGATGATCGGGTGTGGAGGGGCTCTCTGCTCATCATTGGATTCATCCAGGGGTGAGACCAGCACCTAAGTTGCTGTTGGCAGTGGATCTGGTTAGAGAAGTGTCACTGCAGGTGTGACCCGGAAGAACCTTCTCTGGTCCCCGCCTCTTCTTCCCCTTTCTGCTTCCTGGCTGCCATGGGTTGTGCACCTTTTCCTCCAACCTGCATTTCTGCCATCCCATGTCTGTTTTGGACCCAGCAGAGCATAGATGTGAGCTAAAATAAATGCTTCCTCCTTTAAATTGTGGGTGTCAGATATTTTGTCCCAGGGACCAGAAAATGACTAATAATACCCTCAGCTTCTGAGGACAACCATGCATCCCATGGCATCTGGACTGTGGGGCTTGGTATATAATTCTTGTCACTTCTCTATGTGTTATATGTGTTCATCGTGAAGTGTTGGGAGGCCTCAGAGTTGCAAGGCCCGTAGGGTCCTGTGGTCACTTCTCCACCCCTTACTGATCATGTGATAGAGTGCTGTCCTGGAGTCAACGCCACCTACTTCATCTGAAAGCACACATGCATGTTCTTGGGAAATGCAAACTGTGGTGACGACCACGGCTTCCTGCAGGGAGTCAGCCAGAGAGCAGTGCTCAGCCCCGACGATGCCAAGGAGCGCTGGATGGGCCAGCGCCTCCCCAGGTCACCAGGGTTAGTTTTGGCTTTGAAGGACCAGAGAGGACACATAGAAAGCAATGGGTGTGGAGGCCCCGAGCTCAAGGGGCCTGAGTCCCTTGCTGGGTCTTTTTCATGTCTCAGAGGACTGGGGATTTAGCTCAGTGGCATAAGCACCTGCCTGGCAAGTGTGAGGTCATGAGTTCAATCCCTAGTACTGCAAAAAAAAAAAAAAAAAGGGAAAATTTAAAAGGGCCGGGGATTTAGCTTAAGCACCTGCCTGGCAAGCGCAAGGTCATGAGTTCAATCCCTGGTATCCAAAAAAAAAAAAAAAACAAACTCATCACCATGTCTCAGAGGGTATGCATGCCGAGGAGGAGGAAGAGGGCCTCAGCCACCGCAGACAGCGCTGAGGGCCACGTGGATGCGTTTCCTCTCCCGCAAGGTCAGAGCTGGCAGGAGCGAGGTGCTGGTGCTGCTTTCTGCGGGGCCCCACATGGGCTTTGCTGACTCATGCACAGCAAGCAGACTCTGACCGGGCCCCAGGTTCACAAATGTGTGCAGTGACCTGGGAACAAAGCTTTAACTTTGAAGTCACTGAACTAAGGAGAGTGACAGCTGAAACCTGGCCAGGTCCTGGTGGCCCAGGCTCATCAGAGGGCAGTGGGCCAGTTCTGCTGTTTGGGTGAACCCCAGGGACCAGGGACAGGGTGCTGCTGTGGCCCTGGGTTCAGGATCAGGTGGGGCTGCAGCCCTCCCTTGAGATTTCCCTGCTAAGAGGGACATGCATTTTCTCCTTGGGGGGCTTTCTGGCTTCACGTGGGCCAGGCTTCACATCATGCTTTGATGTTCTTCTCGGTCATATCTGCACAGCACACTTGGCATGCACCCTCCTGGGCTCAGAGTGGCCCACCAGGGAGCAGTGTCACGTGTGGTCTCCAAGGCTGACAACCCCAGAGCTTCAGGGGTGCTAGGGTCATGTGTGTCACAAGGTCCAACCTCAGCTTACCTAGGGGGTTTTGATGGGGAACATTTAAACTTGACTGTGGGTTTACACAATTTACTACAGGAAGCTTTGCTACAAGTTTGGTTAAAATTGGCAGATCAAGCTCATGGGTATTTATGCATCGTCTTGGAGTCACACAGGGCTGTGCTATGTGACTAGGGGTGAATCTGAAGGTACGTGAGCAGTGGGGAAGCAGCCGCGCCCGTAAACACTGGGAAGATGGGAAGTGAGGAGCCTTCTGCAAACTTCCCTACCAGCGCGTGTGCATGTATGAGTGTGTGTGTGGTATGTATGCGATGCATGTGTGGTGTGAGTAGTGTATGGTGAGTGTGGAGTGCGCAGGATATGTGTGTGAGAGAGAGAGATGTGACTGGTATAAGCAGGGCATCGTGATGTGTGTGGTGTGTACGTGAGTGTGTACGTGAGTCTGTGATGTGTGTGGTAATGCTGTCGACACCAGATGCACCCTCCCACACACACACATGCACACACACGGACACCACACACACATAACACACACATGCACCATTCACGTGCACACCACACACTCGCCTTGCTGGGAGCCTCACTGGGGTGCCTGCAAAGCTGGGCTCAGCTCTGGTGTGGCCCCAACTGCAGTATGGCCCAGGGTGTGAGGGCTGCGTCCCTTCCTCCAGGTGGCCACAGCTCCTGGCCCCTCAGGCTTAACCTCAGAGGTTGCACTGCTCGGCCTTCGCCTCAGTTACTGATCCCTACTGTCCTAAGCCCAGGAGACTGCAAGGAAGGGCTGTGGATCCCAGCTGTTGGCAGGAGATTTCAGACAAGGCTGGGTCCACATTTTACACCTCTGGCTGTGATCACGCAGGAGCCTGGGAAGCAGTGTCACAGGTTCCCGGAGTGGCTGGGAGAGGCAGAGGGCTGAGATGCTGTAGGGGCCCGAGAACCAGGAGACCCCGTTAGCCTGAAGATGAGGACCTGGATTGAGAGCTCATGAATCAGGTGAAAACCTGAGAGTGACCCCCTCCTGTATGGTCACCCACCCTGTCCCTGCCCCAGCCCCAGCCCCAGCTTTGGGGAGACCACCTCCAGGAGTGTGTCCTTCAGGTGAATGCTGAAGATCCTGTGGTGAAAGGCCAGTGTGACCATCACCTGCAGGCTGCCCTGGGAGACTGCCGACTGACCATGAAGTCTGCTCACCCATTGGACCTGCAGTCGGCCAGTGGGGACTGAAGCGTGGCCGGGCACCTGCCCCTCCGTGTGGGAGGCGTCTGTGGGAATGGATGGACCAGCAGCCACAGGAACAGAGAGGAGGAAGCCGGGCAAAGAAGAACAATTCAGACACCCCAGGGAAGTCAGGCACTATGCAAAAGTGAAGACCCATCTGCAAGGCAATACTGGGAGGTGACAGGAAGCTCCGAGGGGAGTGGGGGACACAGCGCCTGGAAATGAAAACTTGGGGCAGAGCGCGGGGAAGGCAGCACATGTTTGGGAAACTGGCGTTGAGGGGATCTTCCAGAGAACAGAGCAGAGAGGCAAAGAGCTGTACAAAAGGGAAATTAAAGGGTGAATCACAGAGCTACAGCTGAGGCCAGAGGAGCCAGAAACAAAAAGCAGAGGTGAGAACAAAATCGCAGAGGAGAGGAAACCACCAAAGCGGAAGGACAGAAATCTCGAGATTGAAAGAGCACGGAGTGCTTAGCACAGCGTGGGAAACAGGAGAGACAGAGGCGCTGGGGAGAAGTTACCTGGAGGGGTTTCAGATGAGCCTGACCCAGGAAGCCCGGGAATTGGGACAGTGGCCCTTCCATGGCCTGCACCCCGCACTCTGCCTCCCACAGCCCCACACCCAGCCCAGGGGTCCTCGCCCGGGAGCTGACTTCCAGAACCTGGCCAATCGGTTCTCACACACTCTGGGGGCACAGTCACCCCTCGCTGGGGAGGGCCATCCCCAGGACAGGTGCGCCTTCCTGCCCTTCCCTCCAGTGGGCCCCGTGAAGTTACTTCCTTCACGGCTGAACTTCCGGCCAACATCGTGACACGAATGCGTCTGACTTTTGGATCCATGGACCTGTCCTCAGAACTGATAAATGCTTCCAATCCAGGAAGGAAAAATGCGTGTGTGACTCCTAGGTGAGCTCTCGGGGTCGCCTCAGAGGTCTCCGGAGACCTGTGTCCTCAGTTCTCGTTCTCTCGTTCTCGGCAGTGTTAGATTCATTTCTCTTAACTGCCTTATCAACACTTTTCAGTGATTCCTGATCATGACCTTAAGATAATACTGTGTATCATCTATCTCTGTCTCTCCAGGAAAGAACATGTCCCAATTAATCCATTGCCCTTTGAGATTGTTTTCCCTCAAGTGTGCTGCTTTTAGTCTGCTACAAGTTTCTCCAGATATTGTTAAATATCTGTAAAATTATGTGTTTTTATCTGTAGACAGGTTCACATGTGTATGTATAAATGCACATGAGCCATCATAAATTCATATACTATGTTTAGAAAACCTTTTCTTCCGATCCACATTTTGGATTATACACAAATGTCCTGCTGTTTGGTTTCCTATGTTACCCCATGTTACAGATAGAGAATTTCCTCATTGATTTTGTCAGTTCCACCATGTTCCTCAGAATGAGTAGCTTTCGTTAATTTAAATGGCATCTTACTTTTGGCCATTTAAGTTATTTGAAACTTTTTTGCTTATATCAATAGCGCTGTAATGAAATACTTTAAAAAACCAACCTGCTACAAGGCCTGTCTATGTGACTATATATATATATTTTTTTTTCCTGTAAGTATAAATTATTATTTAGCTCAGTAGGAATATAGATCTACTATAAACTAGAACCTTACTAGCAGAACTGTCAATGCAAAAATCATGTGTTGAAGTTTTCTCATGTTATTGCCAAGCTATTCCCCAGTAAGACGCACTGTTTCCTACTTCCACTCATGGGATGCTCCCCGACCCTCTCCAATCCTGGATACTCACAGTACTTACAGCATACTGTGCGCAGGACACAAATTGTACCTTAAGGCTGCTTTAAACTGAACCCTCTTTATGCCAGCAGAGCAGACACTTCCCTTGCGTCTTATGGCCAGTCTACCACTTTGGTTTCTGGGAGTTGCTGGTTCCTGGCTGCATTACGCACTAACCAGACAACTACTGCTCACAGACTCTGAGGCTGAAGGTGATGAGAAGCTCAAGCTCCATTTCTGGTTCCCGTGAGCTGTGCTGTGGAGCAGAGGACCTCCAGGCTGCGGCAGCTGAGGGCCTGGGCGGGGCACAGAGAGGTTTGAGCCGGCCCAGCTTCTCTGTGGGAGCATCACCCAGTGCTGGCGTTGCAGGCAGCTGAGTTAGAAATATTATAGGCAGTGAGACAGGGCCAGGCCCTCCAAGGAGCCAGTGCATAAGCTCAGATACCTGGTAACTGCGCTTGGGGTGGGGGGAGACAGACACCTCCTGCTGTGGGCCAGGCCTCAAGACAAAGGATCAAACAAATGCACCCACGTCCTAAAGGCTGACATTCTAATTAGTTCCCAGTCACCCTGAGGAAGCCTAGAGTCACCATCCCATCCCCCTGGGGAAAAGCCACAGCTCTAAGAATGCCTGCTTCCTGTGTGACTGGCTTTACCATGTGTCCCTAATGTAATCAGTTTTACCTGAACTATTGATCCGATTGGCTAACCATAGTTCTGTCCCACCTTATGCCCACCTGCCTTGTGAGCGCCCAGTCGTTCCCCGCCCCCTTGCCTTGAACCCATGGTTTTACTCTACAAAAGTCCCTAGAAAAGACAGAGTCCTGGGCAACCCGCTCGGGACCCCTTTGGTCTCTCTCAGACAGAAGCTTGCTTTCTCTCAATAAATATATCCTGCTCTTAACCTCCGTTGTTCCTAATATCCATTCTTCGATTTTAAAGAACACGAACTCGTGGACATAGTAGATGGGGAGTTTCATTCCCCTGTATCACTGGGACCGCTGACCAGAGCTGGTGGGTCCTCCATCACTGGCCCAGAGGCTGGGAAGCCTTCCTGCCACCCAAGTTTGCCTTTGCTTTGGAAAGTTTTGTTTGGCCAATGTTTTTACAGGGTTGTCTTTTTCCAATTAACTTAAAGCCTGATATATTAAAGACATTAACCTGTAGTCTTTTTGTGGATGGTTCATGTTCTTCCCCCACTCCGTTCTGAAGCTCTGTCCTCCTCCGTTTCCAGTTTTACGTGCTTCTGGATACCCATCTTCTCCCCTGGCTTCCCAGCCATCATGTGCTCACGAAGACCGCGCCAAAGCCATAAATGTCTCCTCCTACATTTTCTTAGTATATTTATAGTTTCTGAGGCATGTTTACGTTTAACCCCAGTTGTGCTTATTCACATGTGTGCAGTGAGGGACATCAGCCTTCGCTGTGGCAATTTCCACTCTGCCACATCTACGTGTGCCAGGTGATCGAGTCCTGGGCAAATCTGTGTGCCCCTGACTGCCTTCTGCCTTGACTTCTGGCTGTGACTTCTGTCTCTTCCTTAGCTCCCTCCTGGGTGTCTTCCTCCCTTTCCTCCTGTCAGACAGAATACAGGACACTCATGACTTAATGGAGGAAAGGTTTAATTTTGGCTTGCGGTTTCAGGAGGTTCAGTCCATGTGAGGCTGGCCCAGATATGGAAATGGCATGGTGGGAAGGTTGGGGAGGAGGAGATTCGCTCAAATCATAGCAGCCAGGATGCAGAGAAAGAAGGGAGGAGCCAAGAGGGAGACACATCCTTTGGGGTGGTGCCATGCTCCTCCCCCTAGCAGCACGTCAGCTGTGAGTCCCCACGATCCAGTCACCTTTCACACTCCTGCCAACTGGGAGGCGGCGATGTCTGTGCCTAAACTGCCAGTCTGCCCACCATCTCTCTTCCACCCTCTCAGCTGTCCAGAGCCCCACTCCTCATCCCCCATCTCCAATCCAATGGCTCAAGCCTCAAAACACTGACCCACCCACCCCAGACACCCGCACCTCTGTCCCCCAGTGAGAGACGCCTCTCAACACAATCCTGCCGGTGTGACCCAGCCCGTATCCCCCAGGCTCTTCTGTTTGGTGAGGGCCTCCTGACTCCCCTGTGCCATGGGCCCCCACCGCAGAATCACCACCCTCCCTTCAGCCTGGTGCAGCCCGGCTCGGTGTCTTTGCAGGGTCTTTCTTACACACTTCCTCCCCATCTTGCTCGGGCGAGTGCCCACTTTCCTTACTAGCCCAGTCAACTGCACCCCCCAGCCTGAGGCCTGTGGAGCAGGGCCCCTGAGACTCCTGCGGGAGACCTGAGCTCACCTCCAGCACCCCACTCCTGGCAGGGCCTGGACAGGAGCAAACTCGTGAGACAGTGCTTGGAGGCGAGGAGAACAGGTCCTCTGGCTGCGTAAGACAGGCAGGAATCCGGGAGGCTGAGCTGCGGGTCGCTCTGGGGGTGCTGCCGCGGTCAGGCTGGCCCGCGCAGTCCTTATCAACCCGGCCCAGGGCCGTGCTGCAGGGGTGCGGAGCTGGGGCTCTGCCCGGCCCCTTCGCAGCTGCCTTGTGAAAGAGCCTTGTTCTTCCAGTTCCAGAGCCTCGCTCAGCCCCCAGAAGCCCCAGCTCCAGAGCTGCCCAGCCCCCCTTGGAGAGCAGACAACCAAGGATGGGGAGAACTGAGGCAGATGGGGCAACTGGGGGCGCTGGGTGGCGTCCCTGCGAGGGCACACAGGTCGCCGAACGCTCCAGAGACCTGGGTGGACACAGCTCGGCATCTCCGTGGCCCTGCACGTGTGGTGTCGCCTGTGGCTGGCTGCTTGTGGAGCAGCACTCTGACCCGCCTGGAGCTCGGGGCTGGCTGCAAGCAGGGTCACCCTGGCCCTGCGTCCTCTCGGTGCAGAGTGACTGAGGAGGGCCAGCTGTTGTCCAGCTCAGACGCTGGGCAGGATGTGCTGCAGCCCTGCCTCTGCCGACGTGACCCTTCCTGCAGTGGCTCTGTCTGCCCGAGGCTGTCGTGCCTCAGCCCTCTCCCCATCACCTGGCTTCCTGGGAGCCCCAGTGGAAGCCACCAACCCTTCCTCACTGGTCCTTGGCAGACACCAGCAGCTCTTGATGGGCTGGGTTGGATCGCAGCTCCCGAATCCTTCTAGACCCTGGATGAGAACCCTATGGACCATGGAGCCGTCTCGCAAGGTGACATCCACAGTGACTCACACGTACAGTGCTAACCGGACAGTCAGCACTGGGCTTGAGCAGCTGGGGCTTCTCTGTCAGCTCGCTGGTCTCCAGGCTGAGGACACAGAAGCACCAGGAGGTTCGGTAGCGTGTGCAGGGCAGCCTTTCCAAACTCGCACTTGGCCTTCGGGCTCTGAGGAGTAGAGGGCAGCACAGGCTGTGTTTGGGGACATAAGATTCAGGGGTCTCCTCCTGGAGGCTGTGATGAACACTGTTGTTCACCTCCCCCAGCCCCGAGTGCCCTGCTGGGGCCAGAGCTCGTGCCTTGCCGCAAATGTGGCTCCATCTGTTCCCCATGTGGGCCTTGGCTGTGCAGGTTTCCAGGGCAGAGCCCCAGCTTCTCAGGCTCCCCAGCTGGTAATACAGGGCTGAGCAGGCAAGCTCTGTTTTGTCCCTCAGGACTGCACCAAGGGTGCAGAGTGTTTCCTTTGGGTCTGCTCAGTCACACATGGGGCTGACAAGTGCACCTTTGTGGTCAGCATCTCACACTTAGGACCCTGCTGGGTCCATCCAGGGTTCCAGTCTTCCACATGTGGCTTGTATGATGAAGACAGAGGAGCTCTGTGTTAATCACTTTTCCGTCACTATAACAAAACACCCAACATAATCAACTTATAAAGAGAAAAGCTTATTTTGACTCACAGTTTTGGCGGCTCCCCTCTGTGACCAGTTGGTCTCATTACCTGGGGCCATGTTGAGGCAGCACATCATGGTGGGACCATGCCATATGCAAGGGGACGAGATGATGGCTGCGCAATCCCTTTGAAGGCCACTCCAGCCCCCTCCAGGCCTCCACCAGGCCCCCAGGCTACAGGCTCCACCCCTCCATCACTCTGGGACCAAACCTTTCACAGACCACCCTTGGCGGGCATTCTACATCCAAACCCCGCATAACAGTCCCCATCACAGTGGGGGCGCCAGGCGTTTCTGCATGCGCTGGCAGAAATTCACAGGAAACCAGCCGTGCTCATCCCTTGGCCTGAGCACGCCCACTGGAGCGGAGGTCGTTTGCATGCTGGGTGTGTGCGAAAGTCCCGTGCATATGTCGTGTACTGCTGTGAGCACCAGGCGCTCTGCTCCCACTGCCCTACGTCTTCCCAGGGCCGCACCATGGGCCGGCACATGTGTGACGCTGCTGCCACTTCTCGACGGCTCAGTGTGCTGACGGACGGACAGGGCCAGAGCGCGGAAGGGAAGTGAAACCGAGGCTCCCGTCTCGGAGGGCCTGCTGGGTACCCACTGCCCTACATGGAAGCTCAGAGCAGCAGTTGGGCCGTGCTGCCCGGCTGCAGCTCGGGCGTTTGGGCAGTGCTCTGGGCCGGAGGGAGAGGCTGCGTGAGGGAAGAGGAAGTAACGGGGACTGAGCTCCAAATGCGCACTGCCGACTCTCCACGGGAATGCGTTCATTAAGTATTGCAAATGTACTGATAAAAAACTTAACAAATAAATTAGACATGGGCAGACATTAATGCTACTAATAGAATAATTATGGCAAAAACAGTAACAAAAATTACGCCAACGTGGTCTCTCTTTCCTCTCAAAATATGACTGCATTCTGCTTGCCTTTCGTCTTCTTCCCTGTGATTAACCTGCAAGAAGCTAAAACCATGGAAAGGGAAGCTGTGGAGAAGCGAGCCTGCCGCGTACCTCACTTGTACCAAGATCCAGGGGTACCCCGGATTCCCACGGCTCGTGGGGAAACCCTGCCGGCCACTCTTTCTGGGAAGCAGCCTGAGTAGATGGTCAGTGAGCAGCGCCCTGGCTGCACAGCCTGCTTGACAGGCTGTGGCTGGTCAGAGACCGGGCTCCCTTCCTGTCCCTTAAGTGGTCACCTCTCATCAGAGGGACAGGGTCGGAGCAAGATTCAGCAGTTCACCGCTCAGGCAAAATGGCCACACAGGCCCCGGCTCACTCTCATTCCCTTACAGGGCTCCCTGCAGCGGTCCGTAGTGATGACCTCCCAATGTACACAGGGACCAGCCTCTTGGAGGCAAGACTTTCCTTCCTCAGTGAAGGCTGCAGCCTTCCCAAGGGCAAAAGCCAGGAGCCTGGGGCAGCAGGAGACCAGTGCCGCCCGCCCGGTGCCCCTGGGTGGCCCCCGTCTGCCGGCTTTGCGGGCTGCAGGCAGCTGTCCCCCACCCTCTCCTGCACACCCACCAGATGCCCTCGCAGCACGTGCCAGGGAGCTTCACTCAGCCCTCGCTCCGCAGATGGGGACGTGGGGGCCCCCGGAATTGCGGTGGGCACCCCGGGAAAGGCTGGCTGCTGCCAAGACGCCCTGTTTTTCCATTCACCCTTTCTCCCTTGTAGCACAGAGGCCGTGCAGGGAGACAGGTGGCCATGCTGGGGGCCGGCTTCTTGCACCCCGGAAAGGGTCCCTACTTAGCACCTTGCCTCCTGTGCTAGTCTTGATGTTTTTCACAGTACAGAGCCCTGAGTCCTGTGTGCCTGCCATGCAGAGCTGTGTCTCATCAGCTGAGAATTCCAGGACAACCCCAGTCACCTGGGTTCCTCCAAATGCAAGCTGAGCCCAGCTGGGCTGGAGTGGCCAAAGGGGCATTGAGAAAGAAGCGACCTGATTGCTATCTGTGGGGCCAGGAGCTCACAAACAGCAGGAGAGCAGAGGGAAGCAGCCTCCTGCCCGCCCCCGCTGCAGGCAGCCACCTCCCGGCCGATTGTAAACAAAAAGGGACAGTTGTGAAATTCAGCCTGGAGTGCCATTGTCACCTCCCACAGCCTCCTGGGCTCCTTGCTGTGTTTATGGACAAATCAGCACATGCTGTTTTGGGCCGGAGAGGTCTGGGGTGGCAGACTGCAAGCCCCAGGGAGGGAGGCCAGAAGCCCTGTGCAAATTGCACAACACAATCCTGTCATCTGTCCCCTTCATCGAAGGCTGCAGGAAAACAGAGGCAGCTGACACTGGGCGGGAGGCCATCTGGAGGCCGCCCTCAGGGTCAAGCACTGTGGGAGCAGAACCAGATTCGGAGGTGCTATCTGGGCTCTGTGTGCTGAGAATGAGGATGCTCTGTGGTGCTGGCCTCAGTTTACCCATCTGCAAGAGGTGTGTGGGGGAGGTGATCCCTTGCAGTGCTCTACCCTGTCCTGCAGATGAGATGCTAGCTGGGGTGGGGGCAGGGGAGGAGGTGGTTGAGCTGTGGGGAAGAGGAGTCTCTGGCCACTCCCAGCAAGGTCCATGTATCCTGAGAGCCACATGGGAAGATTGTGGGGACCCACGAGCAGGTCCTCTCCGGGGCCATGCAGGCCAACCTGGCCCAGGCTTCCCTTGCAGAGGGACACTGTCAGAGTGGCTTCCTGACTCTGTTCCCACCTGTTTCTTTAGCTGCCCCAAGCAGTGGCCCTGGGTACCCCAGACCTGTCCCTCCTGACACTGCTGGAGGACCTTGGCTTGGCCTTGAGACACAGCCGTGACCTTCCCTTTTCCCACAGACCTGAATCTCGGGATGGAGTGGGGGCTTTGAGCAGAGGGCTGAGACCTGTGCAGGATTCTGGAGACCAGCTGGGTTGTCAAGGTGATGAACCGAGACACTCCCGGAGCAGGGCTCCCTATGCTTCCCTGCCCTGGTCACAGGCAGTCTCTGCCCCTCACCCTCCGGCTGCCTCCCAGGCCATGGGAGCACCCAGGGAAGTCTCCGGGGCCTTGTCACTGCCCTCCCCAGTTCTTCTGCTTCAGAGGATGGGGCTGCAGGGAAGGGCAGGTGAGTGGGGCTTTTTAGAGCGTCTTAGCCCTGGGGAGTGGCTTCAGGTGTGCTGTGCCAACCCTGCTGCATGTCCGCCTGGCTCCATCTGTGGGCCCGGAGGAGCACGGGGCTGTGTGGTGCCCAGGCGTGGCAGGTGTGTGTGACTGCCAATCCCAATCCCCAAAGCAGGAGCATTTCCCCTGAATTCCAGGCCCCTCGGCTTCCCAGGCTCCTTGTTAGGCTGGAGCCTGACCGTCTCCTCTGCTAGCCATGCCGCCTTGGGCAAAGCACTTTCTGTCTCTGGGCCTTGGAATAATGTTCCCTCCTCCCAGGCCACCACGCTCAGTGTGTGTCTTCCTTACACGGAAGAGAGGGATGGAAAGAGCTGGCAGGGTGAGGCTTTGGGGGGCTCCCACACTCCTCTGACTCCTTCCCTGGGAAAGCTGGCAGGATAAGGACAAATTACCCTCGCTGCAGCTATTCTTTCTCCCCACGCCTTCCCCGGTGCTGGGCCGAGTTTCCCATAGGAAGCCCAGGATCCTTGCTCCAAAGCTAGCTGCCAGGTGGGAGGGACGAGTGGCTGATTTCAGATTTCCAAATGCAGAAATGAGCCTGGAGCTGAGCCAAGCTTCCTGGTGTGAGTGGCTTACTGGGGGCAAGCACCACTGGCCGACTTGGGACCAGGAAGAGAGGCAAAGGGCCAGGCCTATGCGGGCAGCTGGCCAGGATAGCCCCACCTCAGGAGGAGGAGCAAAGTTTCTGGGCCAAGAAGCCATAGAAATCTCACCTCTCCTGTCCTGCCTGGACCTCAGTTGGGTCTGGTAGTGGCGGAGGGGAAAGGTCAAGACTCCTCAGACTTGACCCAGCCCAGAGTGAGAGGAGAATTCTGGTTCCTGGGGTCAGGAGAAGAAGAACAGCACCACCAGGCAATTTCCATGAGCACAGCTCCCTGGGCCCACCTTGAAGAGGTCCATGGTGGTCCAGGGTTTGGGGCCCTGTGCTAAACACTCTTTCCCAGGTCTGCCTTGGACAGCTAGCAAAGAACCAGGCCGGGTGATCCTCTCTGTAGCATGCGATTCCTGGGGTTCCCGCTGGGCACACCAAGGTGCCTAAACTGTTCACATGGAGGCCCACACCCTTGTTGTGCAGAGGGACAGCAGAAAAAGCCCTGGACCTTTCTCTGAGCTTTTCTTCTCTTGCTTAAAAATGCAGGCCCCATTTAACTCTGCCAGTTGGGGGGGGGGGTTCTTCTTCATTCTTCCTCTGGCTGCAAGCCAGGATATGCTTGGGGCTGCATGAAGGATCCGCCACCCACCTGTGGAACCTGGATTGTGTACGGAGGCCTCTGGGATGCCGCTCGGAACACAGTGTCCCTGGTCCTGCACGCTCAGCCCTTAGCACCCGGAGAACCTGTTCGGTCACTCTCAACCTGAGGAAGGAGCCTGCACTGGCCCAGCAAGTCCCTGTCAGCCCCATCCTGATGCAGAGGCCTAGGAAACCCCAGTCCTGCCTTAGGGTCCTAGAGCAACCTGCACCAGGGTCTGCGGTTGCTTGTGCTGTCTCTCAGCCTGGGGGTCACCTCCTGTGACCACTGCCACCTCTTTAAGGGTGAGTGGGTCTGCATACTAGATTCAGCTGAAGGCTGAGAATGCCAGTTCCAACCGGGACAGTGAGTTTGCTTACCGCAAGGATTTCTCTCG
The DNA here is from genome assembly GCA_004027455.1 of Hydrochoerus hydrochaeris. Classification (NCBI taxonomy): domain Eukaryota; kingdom Metazoa; phylum Chordata; class Mammalia; order Rodentia; family Hydrochaeridae; genus Hydrochoerus; species Hydrochoerus hydrochaeris. The sequence continues at coordinate 8,172 of PVLA01013922.1, read as the reverse complement.
GCAGCCGCTGGATTCCGCTACATTGCCAACAAGCACTGACTGAGCACTTCTGCCACCAGGCCAGAGAGTGTTTCCAAAGCAACTTCTCCACTCAGTTCTTATTTACGCCTCTGAAAAATTTAAGCGTGCATCTAAAGATGCTGCAAAAGTCTAGTGCTTCTCTTTCAAACGCCAAATTCATGAACAAGTGACAAGGAGGGGACCCTTCTGCCTCATCAGTTTGTTTCACGTTTGTGGTATTTCTGTTGCATCCTGATCTTGGTAGGGCAGTCATTTGAATAATGCTATACATCCCAGCAAGTGCAGTTTATAAATCTTGCCTCTCAGGATACAGAAATACCAGTCTTAGGCTTCACCTTGTGTTTTAAATGACTACTGCCTTTACTCTTGGAATGTGCAGTCAGAGGAACGCTGGTGTCACATCCTGGGAGTGAGGGACAAATGTGGTTGATTTCCGACAGCACAGGGTTATCCCTAGATGAAGATACTCAACCCGGAGCAGCAAGGGCAGGAGAGGGAGAAGAGAAGTTTGACAGAACCGCTCAATGAGTCCCTGAGGAGGAGGACCCTGTGTCTCTGCAGTCCGAATCTCAGGGAGAAGCAGATGAATGAGATCCACCCTGCTCAGCTGGAGAGAGATCAAGGAGGAGACGTCCAGAAGACCTGGCCGCCACCCTGCTTCCTCATACAATGTTGACTTTTCCTTCCTCCACCCATGGAAGACTGGTTTGGTTTGAATATGTCCCTTGAAAGTTCACGGGTGGGAAACTTAATCCCCAAGTTCTTGCTTTGCTGGCATTTGATGGAGGGTCCTTGGGGGGTAAGAAGGGCTGGATGATGGAGGGTCCTTGGGGAGTGACTAGGGCTGGATGATGGAGGGTCCTTGGGGAGTGACTAGGGCTGGATGATGGAGGGTCCTTGGGGAGTGACTAGGGCTGGATGATGGAGTGTCCTTGGGGATTAACTAGGCCTAGATGAGGTGGTTAGGGTGGGGTCTGTGTGACAGCATCAATGTCTTTTTGAGACAGGCAGAGAGAGCTGAGCCGGCTCACCTGTCCTGTCTCACCTCGTGATGCTTTCCTCCAGGGTCTGATTCCATCAGAGGCCCTCACCAGAGGCTAATGCCGTTGGACTTCTGTAGAAGACCATGTGGATGACTCTCCTTGAATACAGAGCACTTTCCTCTGCTTTATCTAAACCTGGCCCCATCTCCATGTACTGATATGTAAACCTGGCCCTGTCTGCGTGCATTGATATGTACACAGCTGGCTAAGCTGTTTCCCTTTCTCTTTCACTGACTCTAAGTGACGTAAACAGGGCTGGCTGAGGTGCTGATGTGTAATCTTTTAAAGTGGCCAACAGTTTCATTTCCTCCCCTCCTGTCTCCCTGTAAACTGTTGAGCCCAGTGGATGGCAGAGCCATGTAGCTCCAGGAATGTCAACTGAGTTTGAGCCTGGAGATGAGAGGCTATGATTTCCCAGGGCAGGAAAAGTTAGCACACTAAAACCGAGGCCCCAGTGCCCTAAATGTTAGATGCTGCCTCAGTTGTGCTATGCAGACTGGCCTTTCTGCCACGGCACCCTTCTGTGGATGCCTTACAGAGGTGCATTCTGAGCACCTAGCCAGCTCGGCTCACATTACTCACCATCACTCTTCCTTGAGCCACTCTCTTCTTTACGAGTTAATAGATCCCAGGTGAGGACCTGTCCCTTGGACTCTCATCTGGACCAGACTCAGGACCCCGCAGCTGTCCGTAACTGTAAATGTGCCTTGATGTCTTTATTCTCGCCATGGGTTGCACTGGAGGTCGTAGATTGGGTTTAACTTGTCAGGATTCCAATAACACTTCCTTGGGATTACAAATATAAACTTCCCAGATTGCGAGGAGGGTGGGAAAAGGGATTTCTATAGACTTTCCAGCCTCCATGAGTGTGAATGAAGCAAACCTCTTCTGATAAATTATGCTGTGTCAGGTATTTTGTAATAGCAACAGAAAATGGAACGAGGAGGCTTCTCATCCATCTGGGTCCAGGTGCAGGATTGGGGCGCAGAGGGCCTTTGAAGCCACAGGCTGGGTAAGCAGGAGCTGGGGCCAGCATGGCCTCTGTCTGACCTCAGCTACCCAGTGCTGCTTCTTGGACCTGTGCTGCTTCACCTGGCTCTGCTCAGCGTTGCCTGTGACACAGAGGTGACACTGGCTGCCTGTGCACCGGATGCTCCAGCCTCTGCCCTGGCTTTCACAGCTGTGTGCCAGCTGAGTGCTGTCGCTCAACCTTTCCTTGTGTGGGGAGCCGTGTATCTTGCAGAAGTGAAGAGGTTCATCCCAGCCTGTGACTAGCATCCAGATACAGCCAGAGTACAGCTAGAGCCTGCAATTGGCTTTTATTTGTGATTGTGGAATTGGGAAATAACTCATTCTGAGGAGTCGGCATGTTCCAGTAAACTCATCCGAGGGGCTGACTTTATGGACTGAAAGGGCAAAGAACGAGAAGACACAAGAAGGCAACTGGCCATCGCAAAGCTACTTTCCTTGTAGGTTAATCGGGAGAGGCTTCTTTGGTGCATTAGACCCATTTTGAGTCATCGAGTGAACCTCCCGGGTTGTCTTTTTTCTTTCTTTTTTTTAAACTGGCCCATTTCAGACCTCAGTCTGAGTAAACAGTAATTTTCATGAGTAACTATTCCAGTCTGGTCTGGTCTTTTGAGACCCAGTGCTCAAGCTCAGTTCAAAACATGTTGTTTCACAAATTTGATTTAATCCTAGGGAATAGCAAAAGCGGGACACAAACCAGGCGCATCCCACCTGCAGGCACAGTTTGAAGGCTACATGTGGCCTGCTGCCTGCCCAACACTTGGTTCTGGGCCAAGGCAGAAGGGTATGTATGACCCAGGAAGGTGACGGGTTCCGTGAGCAGGGCCTGGGGGTTCCTGGTGCAAACCCTGCTGTCAAACGTGCAGCCGTTTAGAGCCCAATGCATGGGGAGATCTAGCAAGAAAAGTTGCTGACAGGCCCGTGGGCCATGTTAAGTGACCTCCCAGTGCACCTGAGCTGGCTGAGGGAGGCTCGTCAGTGGCCTTTGGGGACCTGGCACTGAGAAGGGCTCACCTTCTTTTGTCCACTGCTGGACTTGGTGCTTCTGCATAGTCCTGGCATCACTGGTTCAGGAGTGGCAAAGGAGACTCAGAAGGACTACCAGAGGCTCTATCCTGGTGGCTTCAATGTCACTGAGGATGGAGTCTCAGCCAAGTGAGGGAGTGTGGGTAGATGCTGGGACCTGGTCTCACCTCATTGCTAGGCTGGCTCCTGCCCTGGCCTTAGCCCTCCCAGCAATATGGGCCACACAGGGGCACGCTGGGATCTTGTGGGAGCTGGATCGGGTTGAGGCAAGAACTGTGGAGGCAGCTGGCCTCCTGTGGCCAGGCTGGGAAGTTCGAGGTGCTCCAAGCAGCGGAGTCCTGAACAAGCCAAGGGCACTGTGGCTCACCTCGTCCTTTAGTTGCTCCTCGGCCGGAAGCTCTGTGACCTGTCAATACCCTGCAGTGCTCACGTGGCTGCGCTAGAGGCCGAGCAGCTCCGATGCTGCGAAGGGAGGATCCAGCTTTGCTCTGAGCTTTGCCAAATTTCCATAACCAGAAAACCCCAGCCCTGGTGAAAGCTACCCAGGGTCTTCAAGTCACTGGAGAGATCCACATTGTCAGGAGACCTCCTCAGGGATCCGGCCTCAGTAAAAGTACCCGAGGACTTCGTTCCTCGTGCAGAGTGGTTGTGCCTAAACACTTACATTGTAGTCAGGGGCTGCAAAGAGAACAATTACATACAGGACGCAGAGTCTGTAGTATTATTTTATGACGGTCACCCAGAGTTAAATACAAGAAAGTGCGGGAAATCTGTCCAAACACTAAAGACCTAGAAGATCCAGCTGAGGGCCTGGGTCACACAGCAATGTCCTGCATGAGTCCAGTTGAAGACCTAGAGCCCATGAGTCCATCCAACTGGAGGCCCAGAGCTCACGACAATGACTCATGCAAGTCTGTTTCATGGATCTGTGCTGGGAAGGCCCAAAGGTCAGCGGTGGAAGCTAGAAAGTCTGTACCAGCAGGGGGAAGGAGCTGTGCTGGTAGCTTGAGTGTTCTACACTGGAGCCAGGAAGCAACTCTTGAAATAATGACCAGGGCTCCTCTGAAAAGCACCACAGCCATCCTCAGTGACAACAAGGTCCTGAGCTCCTCCAGCAATGAGAACAGTCCAGTACATGCCAAGAAGCCTGCACGACAAGCTTCCCTTGGAGATTAAACAGCATGCATCTTCCCCTCCAGAGCCCAGAAGTGACGCTCGATGTAAGGACCCGAAAGTGAACTGCAGCCACCCTTGGTGACGAGGTCCCGAGCTCCTCCACTGACAATGGCTTCCATATCAGGAAAGCCAGCATGACAAGCTCCTCCAGGAGAACCAGCTCCGAAAGAACCAATAGGTCCAAACAGCAACATTTAGGAAAACCCACAACACTACTGTTCCTCTCCAGGTCTTCTTTTTATGCTGACAGCTTTGCTCGGGTGGGCCACCCATGCTCAGTCCCATGCTGATTTAATGCAGCTGATGTTAAGCTACCCGCCAGTTTTTAAATCTGTAACAACTTCTGTTGAAATAGATGTATTTGTAAATTATTTTTCTTCCCATTTTCTTTTATATTACCATTAAGGAATTCCACATTCTCTATCTATCTATCTATCTATCTATCTATCTATCTATCTATCTATCATCTTTTATCTATATCCATCTGTCTTCTATTATCTCACTCTCTCATGCTATTGCAGGTATAAAATATTATCCCATAATTTCATTTCATTGGTGTTAAAATGCTTGTTTTGAAAGGAGCCGTTAGATCCAACCATTCACATAAGAACTGCCGTGAAAAAGAACCTGCTGCCCAGCCTCTCGCCAGAGCCTCTGGGCCCTGGGCCTTTGGAAATCTACCTGCATCAGGCCTCCCAGTGTTCTGCTTGTCCTGCTCTACAGGGCTGGGCCCCACCACCCGGGAGAGAGTCCCGGCCCTGTCACCCCCTCCCGCCATCAGGGTTCTAGTCCAGGGTTTCTGTCAAGAACTGGCTGCTGAGTCGGCTCCTCTCAGCCGCTCACTTCCAGCAAGTTCCCAGAGGTGGCTGAACATTTGCTTCTGAGACTCTTTTGTACTGTTGGGAAATGTGTGTTGACACAGGTGATAAGGTGACAGGTCGGGAAATGGGCCAGCAGGGCTGGCTCTGCCTAGCAGGGAGCTGCAAGGCCCATGGCCTCCAGGATCCTCAGCCCCGGGGATTTTTGTGTTGTGGAAGGAAACATTCGGGACACCCAGAGCCCCCTTGCATCCCTGGATCCTGTCCCTGCGAAGCAGGTGCAGCTCCGCTGTGAACTCGTTAACTGTCAGAAGGGCGAATTTCCAGCTTTTCCTTTTCCAGGTTCATAGAACTTCCACATCCACCAGGAATGCCGACCTCCTCCAGCCAGCAGGATGACTTTCCCTCTCTGTGGAGGTGCCTTGGCTCTGGGCTTTCCACTGGTGGCCAGGCTGGGTCTGGGGTGGTCTCTCTTTGGGAGGCAAGGGCTTTGATGTGTGGTGGGTGGGAGCCTGCTGAACTGAGCAGGCATCAGACTTCGGCAGCTGCGTCCGGTTCCTTGCAGCAGGTGTGGGTGAGCCGGGTTTCTTTGCTGATTCTAAAATGACCTTTAAGACCAACTCTGGAAGAGAGACGCCAAACCATGGAGAATGAAACCCTGAAAGTGACGGCAGCAAGACCGGCTGTTGGACAACAGGCCTTGTTGGGCTCGTCTAACAAGACGAGAGGCCTTGTGTGTGTGCTCTGGTGGACTGAGTGAGTGGCTGGGGGGCAGCAGCCTCCCCATGGTACCGTGTTGGTGCTCTGGCTTATTCTAAGCTTCCCGCAGAAGCGCACACCATGGCTGGTTGCTGGAGTTGTCTTGGGGAGAATTTTCTAACGGGAGGTGCGTGTGTGTGTGTGTGTGTCTGTTATGTGTGTGCGTGCAAACCTGCACACGAGCTGTGTGTGTGTGTGGGGTGTCAGGCATACGTGTGCATGTGTGTGGGGTGTGCTTGTGCGCTGGGGCGTTGATCAGAGGGAGAGGAAGAGTACGGACACCCCTGTCCCCCACGGACCTTTGCAGTGTTCCGGGAGTCAGTGGGACTTACAGGAACTGGGCCTGGCCCTGAGAGACACTTGGAAGCTCTGACCGTGTCTTTGGAGAGCTTCTCAGCTGTGGATACTCTTGTTCTTGCTTGCAGCAAGCAGATGGGAGACAGTGTGCTCTGCTGTGACCTCGTGTGGCCTGCATCTCCCCTGCTCCCCCATGGCCATCTTGGCCTCGCAAGGAGTCTGGTGCCTGAGTGCTGGGCTCTTGGGTCGCAGACCTGGCCCTTGACCTATGAAGGGCGAATTAGAGCCTAATCCCTTGGAACTGGCAGTGTTTGGGGCCAGGCATGCACGCCACGCTCCACGTCACCAAGCAAGTATGGGAAGAAAGTGTTCATGTTTCCTAGTGAAATTAAGTCCTGTAAATAAGGCCTCGCGTGTATTCAGGTGGAACTTGACCTCCAAATGTGTTATGAAACAGTGTTCTGTATGCAGAACTTTTGGGATTTCGAATGACTGCTTAGAAATTGCAGAATTGAGGAGCAAACAAACCCAGGTGACACGACGAGATGGGTAAGTTCGGAGAGGGCCTTGTTGGCACACTGCTCCTGTGTGTTTGCGTGTGGGGTCTGTGTTGTACACGTGTGTGTGTGTGTGTGCGTACACCTAGGATGATGCTGAGATCAAAGGATAAATCTCTTCTTGATCCTCCTGGGGGTCCAGCTGCCCCACAGTTGGGCTTGTAGCAGGTGGACCCTGTGTCTTCGGGAGGGGCCAGACTGGGATTAGGGCAGCGAGAGCAAGGGCTGCCATCCTGTAGGCTGCTGCTCACCCCCCAGTTTCCTCTGGCCTTAAATACTCAGTAGTCAGCACAGGGAAGGGCTGGGGTAGGAGGGACCTCAGGGGCAGAAATTGGGGAAGTGTTCCTTGCTCTTAGGGCTGGAAACCAGAGGGAGGGTGCTGGTGATCTGGAGGGCAGGCATGGGGAGGGGTGCCCAGTAAGTAATGACAGGACATAGGTGACCACACAGCCTTAGCACTCGCCTGTCCAGGCAGGGGCCATGCTGGTGCTCTGGAGTTGGGGGGGACGTCCTAGTGTCACACTGGCCCTTGGGCCTGAAGCTCTCAGAACATTACCTGGTGGCAGCAGAGTGCTGGGGCTTGGGCCCATCCTGCTTCCTGTGCTCAGCGATGTGACATCTTTAGGGGTGGCAAGAGGGCACCCTGCCCTCCACAGCAGGGCCCAGGAAGCTTTGGAGACTGCAGAGGAAGGGCCTGTATGTGCTGACACCAAAGATTCTGGGACAACAGAGTCTGGTCCTGAGTGCTGGGGGAAGAGGTCAGCAGGGCAGCCGTGATCCTGACTGGAGGGGCTGCCCAGATCTGGAGCTGATCAAGGCTCTGATGCTTTGAGATTAGCTTTCTTGTCCTCCCTGGTGATAGATAGGGCCCCAGAGTTAGCTTGAAGTGAGTTTAAACAAATGTGACAAACTGGCATCTTGGTACAAACTCATGATGCCAACCTCCTTACCACCTTGCTGCTTAGAATGCTGCCCAGGGTGCTGACTGGTTCCACAACATTCTTCCCAGTTTCCCCACTTTACCTGCAGTAACCCCTGGCCTGAATTCTGTGTTCATGGTTACTGTGTCTAGTTTAGAGTTTTACTCTGTGTGTATTGGTTGCCAAGCAACGAATTACTACATCTTGCCTGCTTTTGAACTTTTATAGACACAGTCACATGGCACCAATTCTGTGGCTTGCCTTTTTGTGCCCATGAGATGTGTACCTATTGAGCCATTTGCCTCGGTCACTTCACAGTGCTGACTCCAGGAAACATCCTAGATGTGTCCGGGTCTCTAGGACTGCAAACAGTGTCTATCTGAGGAGTCAACCTGACGATACTTACGGTGGTTGTGATGGTAGCGATGGTGATGAGGATGGTGATGGTGGCGGTGATGGTGACAATGGTGATGATGGTTGTGGTGATGGTGATGGTGGTAGTGGTGGTGGTGGTGGTGGTGGTGAC